>WNWK01033169.1:12500-21361 GCA_009830355.1 Cherax destructor | reverse complement strand
AACACAACTGTCAACATATCAAAATTTAAAGGGCCCTAAACCAACATTTTATACAGGGGGACTTTAAAATTTTTTGCAGTTTTTTTACACGAAAACTTTGTTGATTTCCCTACCATTTTGGCCCCCCCCTTGACCCAGTAGGGGAGTGATCTGGCGGAAGGTATAGTCACTTGTAAACCCCCTCGGCTATGTTGGATCGTCTGACCACAAGGCTTTTAAGATCCCAACAGAACAGGGGAGTCCACACGCACAACCTGGCTATGGGAAAGGGGAAATTGGGAGTCCTTGGCTCTGAGCTCGACCACCGTTTGGAATGTTTTTCCAAGGGGATTTTGGGGAAAACCAAGTGAAAGTTTTAACTGGACCACCCCTAATCTACAACAAGAAAAATTCCTTACTGGCAGTATGTGACAAAGCCTCCAGATCAGCCTTGGTTTGGCTTTCCTTGTAGAGAGGCTGCTTCTCAAGAAAAAGGCTTGGCGAAGGTATAAAAATCCTACCACCCAAAACAGGAATTCCCGGGCCTATGGGCTTGCCTGTGTTAAGTTAAAAGTAACCATTCTAAATGGGAGGGGGAAAAAAAAAAAGCTAGCATCGGGGTAAAGTGAGCTCTAAAACCTGGTGGCCCCTTTTCAAGGACAGACAAGGTTATCTGCCTGATGAACTTATTCCACCCTAAATGGCCGGGAACCCCAAATTCTACTAGTAGTAAAGAAAAAGGGTGGACCTCTTTGCCGAACCTTTGCTACCAAAGTGCAAGTGCCTGACCCAGAAAGGGGACCCCCCTTGGCTAGCTGCAAAAAAGGAAAAATTTTCGTGGTACAAAAACGGGAATTTTGCACCACCTTCATCTTAAATCGCTTGACCAAAAAAAAAAGCTGTGGGCCCAGACAAGTCGAGCACAAAATTCCGGGAAAGATGTGCAGCCCAAAAGCAGCACCTCTAACTCGCATTTTTCCAGCACTGCCTAGTACAGTGAAAATCCTTCTCTGTGAAAAAGGCAAATGTAATCCCTGTTCACAAAAAGCAGAGCAGAGCGAAATCAGCAACTACAGACCAGTGTCACTCCTGTCAATCACGGGGCAAGATCTTTGAGACAATAATCCCCAAGAAAAATGAATTTTTGCCCACCACTCACTACACTTTTGACCGTCAATATGGCTTCAGAAAAGGTTACTCTGCGGGGTTGATCTTTTTTAAACCTCCCCCACTAAATGGCACCAGTCACTGGACGAATCCAAAGTCAGCTGTGTGGTAGCACTGGACATTGCTGGTGCTTTCTACCGAGAGTGGCACCAGGGCCTCTTGGCAAAACTGCAAGCACTGGGAATTGCAGGCTCTACACTATGTCTCCTCAGTGATTACCTTCATGGTAGATATCTACGGGTAATTCTCAGTAATTCTCAGGGAACAGAATCAGCAAGATATCCTATTAGAGCAAGTGTTCCACAAGGAAGTGTGCTTGGGCCATTGTTATGGAATGTCTACTTCAATGACCTCATGCATATGCAGACGACTGTACTCTGACATTTATTTATCCAAGAGAAGAAATGCCAGCTTCTCTAATCTACATCAATCACCAGCAAAGAGCTATATCAGCTTGGGGACACCGATGGCAGGTAACATTTGCACGGAGCAGTAGTAAGTATGAATGGGAGAGTGTTGGTACCTGGGGAAGAAGTTGATATCCTTGGGGTGAAATTTGACTCCAAACTGACCATGAAGAACCACGTTGTAAATCTTGCAACTAAGGCAGCCAGGAAGCTTACAGCACTTTAACGTATCTCACATCTGCTTGACAGTAGGGGTTGCAAGATTCTGTATGAGGCTCAAGTACGCTCACACCTTGAGTATGCTCCACTTTCTTGGTTTGCCTGCCCCCCATATCATCTGTGACTGCTTGACAGAGTAGAGAACAGAGCAAAACGTCTCATCTCTCGCCTGGACCCATCCAGGATAGATCTGTCATTTCAGCAGAGCCTTCAACACAGGAGGGATGTGGGCGGCCCTACTGTTATGTACAAGACCAACATTGTCAAAGTACCACACTTGGCTCCACTTCGAGGACAGCGAGAAGCCAGCTTCTATACCACAAGACGGGCAGAAAGCAGCAACTTCACTCTGGCTGTACCCTTCTCCAGAACATCACTTCATCTGAGATCATTTATCCCCAGGATGACTCGAGTCTGGAACACATTCGTACAGCATTATGATGTCAACGAAATAAAGGCAGTTGATCGAATGAAAATGCTGGCCCACAGATGGCTCCAACTTCATTCTGTTCCCTACTTGTATGTTTCGTAACAGGTAACAGCTCTTAGCTTGTCAGTAAAGTTAGGGATCCTTAACCAAACCTTGTCAAACCCTGTAGAAAAAAAGAAAAAGAGAGAGAGAGAGAGAGAGAGAGAGAGAGAGAGAGAGAGAGAGAGAGAGAGAGAGAGAGAGAGAGAGAGAGAGCAGAGAGAGAGAGAAACAGAGAGAGAGAGAGAGAGAGGAGAGAGAGAGAGAGAGAGAGAGAGAACAGAGAGAAACAGAGAGAGAGAGAGAGAGAGATAGAGAGAGAGAGAGAGAGAGAGAGAGAGAGAGAGAGAGAGAGAGAGAGAAAGACAGTGGATCAGAGAGGAGAGATTATTAGATAAGTTTAGGAGTATATTAATTCAGCACAAACAGCACACAGACAAGTTTATCAGCTGTTTTTTTTAGGAAAAAATAGCTGCTGGTATGGTATCTATCAGTGGTGACAGAGGAAGACCGTAGGAATTATTTTGATATTCTGTTTTTGAGAATCCAGCGTTTTTGTCAGGCTGGCCACAACGATATTGAGGATCCTTTTAACAGTCACTTTCATCTGCATCAAAAACAGTAATATATCACTTTGCTCTTTAATGAACATATGTAGACTATGATGTGGTGAAGGACACACTGCTTGCCACATATATATTGTTTCTTGCAAAGTACCAGCACGATGTGTACCAGGGCAGATGTGAAACACTGGTCAACAATTTTTGAAAAGTTGTATGCTTCTTAATGAGATTAGTTAATTCTTATGGATTTTCATGTCGTGAATCCAAATATCATCTTGAAAAATGCTTATTGTCTAGAGGTTTAAAGATACGAGACATGTAATATTTGATTATTTTATTATAACGTACAATATGTGTCAGTATGTTTTAAACTCTAATCTACTCTCTGACTTTTTGCTTGACGCTTATAGTGGGCTGAAGAATCATCTCTTGCCAATGTCCAGCAATAGTCTGCAAGCATTCTTGTGCCCCATTTGCCCTGGTACCATTTTCCATGGCTGAAATATCTTGGTGAAACCTTTCACCATGTTCGTCACTAACTGTCCCACAGTTCGCTGGAAAAAAGTCTAAATGTGAGTCCAAAGAGTGGATTTTAAGTGACATGTTACATCCCATGTTCATATAAGCCTTGATGAGGTTTTTCACCAATTCTTCATAGTTGCCTTCCCTTCTGTTTCCGAGAAATCCCTTCGCCACTAACTTGAATGCTTCCCAAGCAGCTTTCTCCTCCCCATGAAGGTCTGAGTCAAAGTCATCATCTTTAAGAAGCTCTCGAATCTGAGGACCATTGAAGACTCCCTCTCTTATCTTAGCGTCGCTCAGTGAGGGGAATTTTGATGGTAAATACTTGAATCCCTGACTGGATTTGTCCATAGCTATTACAAAGTTTTTCATGAGCCCCAGTTTTATGTGTAGTGGTGGATGTTGAACATTTTTCATCCCAGACTCCAGTGATTGACGAGGTGGCTAGTCTCTCCTGATGTAGTGGGAACCTCTTGTACGGCTGTCCCAGTCACATATTTATTATAAGTTTAAAAAGTGTTTGGCTAAGAAAATCACCTAGCTTTCACCTCAAAATATAAACTTGGAGAGCACAACCACCTTCTATGACTGCTGGAACAATAATAAAGGTCAGTGAGACTGTGAGTGTGGTGAGAAACACACTGCCGCAAGCCTGTTGCAACCTGTTGTGACACGTAGCTCTATATTGAAAAGTAGACCAAACAAACAATTTTAACCATGATATTCAATAATGAATATCATGGTTAAAAATTTTTGTTAGCTCTACTTCCAACTAATTTTAGGTCACTGATAATTATCAGTGACCTAAAATTAGTTAGAAATTGCTACTCTGGTCTCGGAAGCATTTTGGTTGTTGACCAGTGATAATTGATGGTTATAATGCTTGGCTCTGGTGATGAATGTATTATGGCATTTCTTTGACTTATCACTTATAAATGTAATAAAATTACGTGAGACTGTTGACTGGCATACTGTGTGACACAGTGAGTAGGTCACAGTACTAACAACTTTGCTAAACTTCAGGAGATAATTAATTAGTGGGTAATGAAACAGAAACTTTGTTTCACCTGAGACTGAGGATCAAGTACAATCATCCACTATTGCTTAATCATTGTACTCCTTCCAGTACCTTGTTTCAACTTGCTAAGGAAGAAAGTGATTCCTCCAAATCCACTTCTACTCACGTCTGCTGTTTCTTACAATGGAAGGTCACACTAGGGAGCAGTGTGTTAAGCTACACAGACACAGTGACCAGCAAGATGATCGAGGAGGTAAACCTGACCACCATTCTCAGGAGCAGTCTGTCTCAAAGCATGACCTGCCTGGTGAAGCTGTGGCTCCTGTTTACAGTGGCAAACAGTCTAACGATCAACAGAAAAAAAGAATGATCACAGAGGTACCTACATGCAGACGTAGTAGATAAAACACTGAATCATTTTTATAGTCCTATTAAAGTAGGTCTTACAGATTGTCTAGTTAAGGATCAGAGTTATATTGACACCGATCCTTTTTTTCAGTAGGATTCAGCAAGGAGTGTTATCTGTGTATGAGAATACTAGTCTTAACAGTGATGCTACGATAGTCTTATGGGGGTCATAGCAACAAGGTCCCTCTATATAGACTCTAGACGGAGAGTAATCATTATACTGTAAATCTGATTGTGGGATTACCCCAGGAATTTCCTATGAAAGGCACTAAGTTGCTCATCGTGAATGATGTCAATGGTACCGGGAAAATAGTTTGAGGTGGTCAGTCCTTTGCTTCCAGGCTAAGGGACTGACCACCTCAAAATATTTCCCCAAGGTTGATGGACTGATTATACATCAACTTTATCTCGTCACTACTACTGCTGCCTAAAATATATTCTCCTCTTTATTTGACTGATGAAGCCCACAACGTAGGCGAAACGTTTCATTAATTAAGATACCCAGCTGTTACACATGTGCATTAATCATCAATTTTTCGGTATTATTATTATAATCAAAACTAAGCACTAAACCACCAGGGTCATACAACACTGCAGGGTAGAGTTAATAAGGTCGGTGAGAAGTGCTAAAGGTCGTGTAATAATTCTGTTGCTGTCAAAAAGTCGAAGATCGAGTCTGTGTCAAAGGTGGGGCCGTCAGCGAGGAGGGAAGACAAAGTAAGAGTGTTAGAGCAGTGACGACGTCGAAGGTTAATTCTGAGTGCTGGCTGATGGACTAGACAGTCCAACGGAATATACCCGGACAACTATGATAAGAAGACCAGGATCCTAAACTCTGCTTGAGAGAGGGTAATTTGTTATGAATCACTTCAGACTAACGTTGTTGCCAGCGGTTGCGAAGGTGGCTAGAGATGACAGCAAAATAATCTGAGAATGGAATACCTCTATATTAAACTTTAACGTGCCCAGGTACCTCCAGGAGAAGACGATTTCTTTGGTTTTGCTGGAAATGTATACGATGAACCAGGGGCTGAGGCGAATTAAATTTTTTGATAGCTTGCAGACCACTAAAGGAGTCCGAGATTACCACAAACGATGAGGTTGTCCTGGACCCAATACGGATAATTGCAATTAGATACAGTTCAGCTGTGAAGATGCTAGCTGAGTCTAATAAATGACCTCGTGCAACACTGTCCGGGAACACTGCTGCAAACTCAACACCGTCAAAGGATTTAGAACCATCAGTGTAAACTGTTACAACCCGAGAATGAGACCGGAAGTGGTTAAGGAAAAGGTTAGCGAGAAGCCACTGTAGGTATGTGAGCTCTGGCGCACGGCAGTGGGGAAGAACACACATCAACTGTCGGAACCTCACAAGAAAAAAGAGAAAAGTTAGATGATAGATGAACATATAAAGGGAGGCAACTGAAGAAAAGTCAAAAGCAATTGAAGACGAAGAGAAAAGGGAGGGAGTAAACAGGGGCGACGAACAAATAATGGACGTCTACTAACGTCAGTTACGGTATTGTGCCTTTTTTTGTTATTTACGTCCGTTACTATCCTGTATACAGAAGGATCAACCTGACGGTATTTTATACTCGTAAAAGAACATTAAACTTATTTAACCAAGGATAAGAAAATAATGTCGCACACTGACTTATTTGTGGTCATAACAGACATTATCCACTCACTACACAGAAACTATTATGGTTAATAAAATTGACCTATGTTAAATTATACAACCTAGCATCAAGAGAGTGTTTGCTCTCAAGAAAACACATCAGTACTATAAGTTTGAAACTGACCAGCAGATGTTTTTTTCAGTTATTTTAAAGTATCCAGCAAAATTTGTGCCTAAACGACCTAAATCCATGAAAAGTTCCATTCATTT
Organism: Cherax destructor; assembly: GCA_009830355.1. Taxonomy (NCBI): domain Eukaryota; kingdom Metazoa; phylum Arthropoda; class Malacostraca; order Decapoda; family Parastacidae; genus Cherax; species Cherax destructor. Next base: position 14,718 of record WNWK01033169.1, on the reverse strand, counting down.
TATATTACGCATCAGTCACTGAAGATAAATGTCCTTCTCAATAGTGATATTTTAATCAGAAAAAACGATAAACCTGAAGGGGTCTTACAACGCTTGTGGAATGATAGGCATTCAAATTCGAGCCAAGATAATCTCATTTCCTTGGATCAAGAACCCTACAACAATATCAAGTGTCAAGATGGCATCTACACACTCCATTAAGTATATCAAACTCTTTCTAAATAGTAGACACGATTGTTTAAATTTTGAAGCCTATCAAAGGCACTTCTCACCACCTATCACAAGCATAGAAAATTTTGGAATGGCCTATGTAGCATTGTTAATGAGACACCGATGCATGCAGATAGTCCCGTGAATCTTGCTCAAGATAGATTACACAAAAAAAAAAAAAAAATTGAAGCCTATCGAATAAGGCATTACCGAGTGATAAATGAAAGTTTTTGAGAAAGCAAACAAAAATGTTGATTAGAATGTTATAAAAAATATATTTCCTCATTAAAACTAAAAACATAAAACCGCGAATTAGTATTTTTTTTTCTAGTTAAATTTTCTCATTTTCATATTTTCTAAATTCTCTAAAATCCTTCTTGAAAACATATTTGATTTTCATTATTTAAAAAGTTCACTTTGATATAATTGTTAATACAATGATTAAGTGGCAACCAAACATTTAATACTTCGTATAGAGATAAACAACATTTAAGGTTGAACAAAGATCAGAAGAGGCTTTCTCTAGTTATTACATGCGAAATAATTTGCTTAATATAAACAGCAAATTGAAACTTACACAGCTGAGAGTTATAAGTGACGCCCTGTCAGGCCAGGAGTCTATCTCGCAGCAGAGAGTGACAAGCTGAGAGCTAGAAGTGACGAACTGTCAGGCCAGATGTCTATCTCTCAGTACTACAGTGGCTCTGTTTTGTAACAATATAATAAAGCGTCTCTTTTGAAACAGACAGTTCAACCTATTACTATTAATTTACGAAAAGGATTATCTGGAGTTTACCTGGAGAGGGTTTCGGGGGTCAACGCCACCGCGGCTCGGTCTTAGACCAGGCCTCATGGTGGATCAGGGTCTGATCAACTAGACTGTTACTGCTGGCCGCACGCAAACTGACGTACGAACCACAGCTTGGTTGGTCAGATATTGACTATAGGTGCCTGTCCAGTGCCTTCTTGAAGACAGCCAGGGGTCTATTGGTAATCCCCCTTAGGTATGCTGGGAGGCAGTTGAACAGTCTTGGGCCCCGGACACTTATTGTGTTGTCTCTCAGTGTACTCGTGGCACCCCTGCTTTTCATAGAGGGAATGTTGCATCTCCTGCCGAGTCTTTTGCTTTCATAGGGAGTGATTTACGTGTGCAGGTTTGGTACCAATCCCTCCAGGACCTTCCAAGTGTATATTATCATGTATCTCTCTCGCCTGCGTTCCAGGGAATACAGATCAAGGACCTTCAACCGTTCCCAGTAATTTAGGTGCCTTATCGTACTTATTTGTGCCGTGAAAGTTCTTTGTACGATCTCCAGGTCAGCAATGTCGCCAGCCTTGAAGCGGGCCGTTAGTGTACAGCAGTATTCCAGCCTAGAGAGAACAAGCAATTTGAAGAGAATCATCATGGGCTTGGCGTCCCTAGTTTTGAAGGTTCTCATTATCCATCCTATCATTTTCCTAGCAGATGAGATAGATAGATTGTTGTGGTCTTTGAAGGCGAGATCCTCTGACATTATCACTCCCAGGTCCTTCACATTTCTTTTTCGCTCTATTGTATAGTTAGAATTTGTCGTATACCCTGATACATTTTTAATTTCCATATCTGAGTAGTAGAAATTTCTCTTCATTGAACTTCATATTGTTTTGAGTGGCCCATGTGAAGATTTGGTTTATGTCCGCTAGGAGTCTTGCGGTGCCTTCGATGGAGGTCACTGTCATGACAATCCGGGTGTCATCAGTGTCTTCGATGGAGGTCACTGTCATGACAATCCGGGTGTCATCAGTGTCTTCGATGGAGGTCACTGTCATGACAATCCGGGTGTCATTAGTGTCTTCGATGGAGGTCACTGTCATGACAATCCGGGTGTCATCAGTGTCTTCGATGGAGGTCACTGTCATGACAATCCGGGTGTCATCAGTGTCTTCGATGGAGGTCACTCTCATGACAATCCGGGTGTCATCAGTGTCTTCGATGGAGGTCACTGTCATGACAATCCGGGTGTCATCC
>WNWK01033169.1:0-7500 GCA_009830355.1 Cherax destructor | reverse complement strand
CCACTACCTCCCTGATGCAACATCTCTCGGCTACCTCCAAGAAATGTTTCCGTAGTGCTCACCAAGTTCTTGCTTCCCTTGCCGTTCCTGACAGACACACCACCGAACACATCCTCAGCAAAGTTACCACAGTCAACCTACACCAGAAGCTTCGTCTCTTTAGAAAACTTTTCTGTCACTACTGCAAATGGAAAGACATTGTCAGAGGAGACATCATCAGTAATCCTTCTTAAATTCTCAGTGAAACGGAATCTAAAGCACTCAACTTAGGTCTCAAGTTTGCCACTGTCATACGAGTTGGATACAGGATACAGCCACTGTCATACGAGTTGCATACAGGATACAGGGATCAAAAACTACGATTTTGTGGCTCTGAATTTAACAAAGGTTTCATACAAGGACTTATTGTAGTAGCCATTTCGGAACCTAGTCGTCCAGTCATTCCAGGCCGCTACATCCAGGCCGCTACATCCAGGCCGCTACATCCAGGCCGCTACATCCAGGCCGCTACATCCAGGCATTCACATTCGAACCAAGCGAAGGAAGATAAGTTCGATTCTTTGGATCTTTGCGTCTTACTCAACAGTGTCTCCCACACTGACATTCATGTCTCTTTCATCACTCAACATTCCCAACACATTCACATTAAAATTTAAAATATTAATCCAAATAAACCTATCCACAATACACATAAAAAATCAGTAACTCTCAGGTAATACCGTCGACCATTATGATAGTCTCTATCTGACCACCAAAAAGATTTCGATAGCCATTCCTGCAACCTGGCTAGTTCCTCTCATTGTTACTGTCTCCAGTACTGCTGTTTGCAATGATTTCTTCTTCTAATATATAGTTGAAACCCTAGTACCATAAGTCTTATTCTATGCATAAAGTAATTCTTTTGTTTTTTAACTATTGTTAAATAGTGTTCTTCATAAATGTATATTACAATTCTGTCTAACACTAGCACAGGCTGTTGAAAACAGATCAAAGTCTAATACTTAGAGCATCATATCTCTACGCAAGTCTAACCAAAGTTAGACTTGCATAGACATATGAGACTCTAATTATTTTAGTTATTCTTTTCGTTTCCTCTAAACAAAACTGAAGTCACTATGGTTCAGTAGTTACGGTAGTTTCAGAGGTATTCTTCCAACAGTGAAGTCATTATACGTTACACTTTTAATAGATATTTTAGTATTAAGAACTGCTTCCCAACTGGGTTAGAGTCACTGTGGTTACAATATCTTCAATAGATTCAAAAGCATAATTATGTAGTCCTTCAATAAATACGTGTTACAGTATTTAAAAGACCTTAGTGAGCTAAGTCTTTAATGACAGAAAAATCGTTGACCATCACAAACATAAAACAAAACTCTCCTAAAAATTGACCAATTCGGGAGACCTGAGTTAGTGACAAAAATAATTCTTGGAGAGCATCTTAGAGCCTGGCCGACACGTCTCCTGTGAGAGCGTCTTAGAGCCTGGCCGACACGTCTCCTTGTTAATGTCTCAGATAAACTTCCATTAATGAATATCACTTAATGTGTAAAGTAATTTGCAGGCAAATCTATGATCTTTTATATTGATTTATAATGCAACATCGAAAAATCCAACCAACCCTAAAGATGAAAAAACAAATCAAGGAAAAAATTAATGCGCAAAATGTTTTTATGCAAATAGAGTAGTTGAGGCGCAGCGTGAGCTTGAGGGGGAAGTTGTAACTTGAGGCGCAGCGTGAGCTTGAGGGGGAAGTTGTAACTTGAGGCGCAGCGTGAGCTTGAGGGGGAAGTTGTAACTTGAGGAGCAGCGTGAGCTTGAGGGGAAGTTGTAACTTGAGGAGCAGCGTGAGCTTGAGGGGAAGTTGTAACTTGAGGAGCAGCGTGAGCTTGAGGGGGAAGTTGTAACTTGAGGCGCAGCGTGAGCTTGAGGGGGAAGTTGTAACTTGAGGAGCAGCGTGAGCTTGAGGGGGAAGTTGTAACTTGAGGAGCAGCGTGAGCTTGAGGGGGAGTTGTAACTTGAGGAGCAGCGTGAGCTTGAGGGGGAAGTTGTAACTTGAGGAGCAGCGTGAGCTTGAGGGGGAGTTGTAACTTGAGGAGCAGCGTGAGCTTGAGGGGGAAGTTGTAACTTGAGGGGCAGCGTGAGCTTGAGGGGGAAGTTGTAAGTGTAATAACTACTGTCAACTTTAATAATAATTATGAAGCACAACAAAAACTATATAATAGAATCTAGATAATTACGAAATGTTAATTAACCCTTATAAAACTTATGTGAAATATAAATAATATAATAAGAAAAGGAAATTAATTTACACACTTAGGATAATTCTAAAACAAAATTAATACAAATAACTCTAAAACAAAATTAATACAAATACCAAGTATAATAATAACAGAATATATCTTAAAATAAAACCGAAATCAAAACACTTAAAAACATCATATATGTGACAGCTGCTTGTGTCTGCTTACACACCTGTGCTTGTGTCTGCTTACACACCTGTGCTTGTGTCTGCTTACACACCTGTGCTTGTTGTAGACAAACACCTGAAAGTTACACACAAAACAATTCACTTCTGTTCACTAGTTTATGATTTGGTAAAACAGGAAGAGTGATATGTATCTGAATAACAACGATAATTTCACAAATATATTTACAGTCTACATGGAAATTAATAATCACATAAAATATAAATGAACATAAGTGTGTAATAAATCTCTCACAGTGTCTGAGTCCAACACTGGATGATCATTTAAAAGTTGTATCACACACAACACCTCAGACTCACACAAGTACCATGGTGTACAACTCACTAGCACAAGTACCATTGTGTACAACTCACTAGCACAAGTACCATGGTGTACAACTCACTAGCACAAGTACCATGGTGTATAACTCACTAGCACAAGTACCATGATGTACAACTCACTAGCACAAGTACCATGGTGTACAACTCACTAGCACAAGTACCATGGTGTACAACTCACTAGCACAAGTACCATGGTGTACAACTCACTAGCAAAAGTACCATGGTGTACAACTCACTAGTACAAGTACCATGGTGTACAACTCACTAGCACAAGTACCATGATGTACAACTCACTAGCACAAGTACCATGGTGTACAACTCACTAGCACAAGTACCATGGTGTACAACTCACTAGCACAAGTACCATGGTGTACAACTCACTAGCACAAGTACCATGGTGTACAACTCACTAGTACAAGTACCATGGTGTACAACTCACTAGCACAAGTACCATGGTGTACAACTCACTAGCACAAGTACCATGGTGTACAACTCACTAGTACAAGTACCATGGTGTACAACTCACTAGCACAAGTACCATGGTGTACAACTCACTAGCACAAGTACCATGGTGTACAACTCACTAGTACAAGTACCATGGTGTACAACTCACTAGCACAAGTACCATAGTGTACAACTCACTAGCACACTACACATAGTTCACACAGTACATGTGTATTTAGGTAACCTCTAACAAAGACGGTCTACACAACACAGTGTAGTTACAAACAATCACAGACAAACAACATACAACTTTAGCACAGACTTAAGTTATCAAAGTTTGGCAAATACTAATTTTTTTTTTTATTTTTTATTAACACATCGGCCGATTCCCACCAAGGCAGGGTGGCCCGAAAAAGAAAAACTTTCATCATCATTCACTCCATCACTGTCTTGCCAGAGGGGTGCTTTACACTACAGTTATAAAACTGCAACATTAACACCCCTCCTTCAGAGTGCCGGCACTGTACTTCCCATCTCCAGAACTCAAGTCCGGCCTGCCGGTTTCCCTGAATCCCTTCATAAATGTTACTTTGCTCACACTCCAACAGCACGTCAAGTATTAAAAACCATATGCCTCCATTCACTCCTATTAAATACGCTCACACATGCTTGCTGGAAGTCCAAGCCCCTCGCACACAAAACTTCCTTTACCCCCTCCCTCCAACCTTTCCTAGGCCGACCCCTACCCCGCCTTCCCTCCACTACAGATTTATACACTCTCGAAGTCACTCTGTCTCGTTCCATTCTCTCTACATGTCCAAACCACCTCAACAACCCCTCCTCAGCTCTCTGGACAATCGTTTTGGTAATCCGCACCTCCTCCTAATTTCCAAACTCCGAATTCTCTGCATTATATTCACACCACACATTGACCTCAGACATGACATCTCCACTGCCTCCAGCCTTCTCCTCGTTGCAACATTCATCACCCATGCTTCACACCCATATAAGAGCGTTGGTATAACTATACTCTCATACATTCCCTCTTTACTTCCATGGACAAGGTTCTTTGTCTCCACAGACTCCGAAGTGCTCCACTCACCCTTTTCCCCTCATCAATTCAATGATTCACCTCATCCTTCATAGACCCATCCGCCGACATGTCCACTCCCAAATATCTGAATACATTCACCTCCTCCATACTCTCTCCCTCCAATCTGATATCCAATCTTTCGTCACCTATTATTTTTGTTATCCTCATCACCTTACTCTTTCCTATATTCACTTTCAATTTTCTTCATTTACACACCCTACCAAATTCATCCACCAACCTCTGCAGCTTCTCTTCAGAATCTCCCAAAGCACAGTGTCATCAGCAAAAAGCAACTGTGACAACTCCCACTTTGTATTTGCTTCTTTATCTTTTAGCCCAACACCTCTTGCCAAGACCCTCGCATTCACTTCTCTTACAACCCCATCTATAAATATATTGAACAACCACGGTGACATCACACATCCTTGTCTAAGGCCTACTTTTACTGGGAAATAGTCCCCTTCCCTCCTACACACTCTAACCTGAGCCTCACTATCCTCATAAAAACTCTTCACTGCTTTCAGTAACCTTCCTCCTATTCCATACACCTGCAACATCTGCCACATTGCCCCCCTATCTACCCTATCATATGCCTTTTCCAAATCCATAAATGCCACAAAAACATCTTTACCCTTATCCAAATACTGTTCACCTATATGTTTCACTGTAAACACTTGGTCTACACACCCCTACCTTTCCTAAAGCCCCTTGTTCATCTGCTATCCTGCTTTCTGTTTTACTCTTAATTCTTTCAATAATAACTCTACCATACACTTTACCAGGTACACTCAACAGACTTATTCCCCTATAATTTTTGCACTCTCTTTTGTCCCCTTTGCCTTTATACAAAGGAACAATACACGCTCTCTGCCAATCCCTAGGTACCTTACCCTCTTCCATACATTTATTAAATAATAGCACCAACCACTCCAAAATTATATCCCCACCTGCTTTTAACATTTCTATCTTTATCCCATCAATCCCAGCTGCCTTACCCCTTTCATTCTACCCACTGCCTCACGAACTTCCCTACACCCACAACTGGCTCTTCCACACTCCTACAAGATGTTATTCCTCCTTGCCCTACACACGAAATCACAGCTTCCTGTCTTCATCAACATTTAACAAATCCTCAAAATATTCTCTCCATCTTCCCGATACCTCTAACTCTCCATTTAATAACTCTCCTCTCCTATTTTTAACTGTCAAATCCATTTGTTCTCTAGGCTTCCTCAACTTATTAATCTCATTCCAAAACTTTTCTTATTTTCAACAAAATTTGCTGATAACATCTCACCCACTCTCTCATCTGCTCTCTTTTACATTGCTTCACCACTCTTTTAACCTCTCTTTTCTCTCCATATACTCTTCCCTCCTTGCATCACTTCTACTTTGTAAAAACCTCTCATATGCTAACTTTTTCTCCTTACTACTCTCTTTACATCATCATTCCACCAATCGCTCCTCTTCCCTCCGCACCCACTCGCCTGTAACCACAAACTTCTGCTGAACACTCTAACACTACATTTTTAAATCTACCCATACATTTTCGACCCCATTGCCTACACTCTCACTAGCCCATCTATCCTCCAATAGTTGTTTATATCTTACCCTAACTGCCTCCTCTTTTAGTTTATAAACCTTCACCTCTCTTTTACTTACTGATTCTATTTTCCTTGTATCCCATCTACCTTTTACTCCCACTGTAGCTATAACTAAAAAGTGATCTGATATATCTGTAGCCCCTCTATAAACATGTACATCCTGAAGTCTACTCAACAGTCTTTTATCTACCAATACATAGTCCAACAAACTACTGTCATTACGCCCTACATCATATCTTGTATACTTATTTATCCTCTTTTTCTTAAAATATGTATTACCTATAACTAAACCCCTTTCTATACAAAGTTCAATCAAAGGGCTCCCATTATCATTTACACCTGGCACCCCAAACTTACCTACTACACCCTTTCTGCATGTTTCTCCCACTTTAGCATTTAGGTCCCCTACCACAATTACTCTCTCATTTGGTTCAAAAGTTCCTATACATTCGCTTAACATCTCCCAAAATCTCTCTCTCTCCTCTACACTCCTCTCTTCTCCAGGTGCATACACGCTTATTATGACCCACTTTTCGCATCCGACCCTTATTTTAATCCACATAATCCTTGAATTTACACATTTATATTTCCTCTTTTCCTTCCATAACTGATCCTTCAACATTATTGCTACCCCTTCCTTAGCTCTAACTCTCTCAGATACTCCTGACTTAATCCCATTTATTTCTCCCCACTGAAACTCGCCTACCCCCTTCAGCTTTGTTTCGCTTAGGGCCAGGACATCCAACTTCTTTTCATTCATAACATCGGCAATCATCTCTTTCTTATCATCCGCACTACATCCACGCACATTCAGACAACCCAATTTTATAAAGTTTTTCTTCTTCTCGTTTTTAGTAGATTTGTACAGGAGAAGGGGTTACTAGCCCATTGCTCCCGGCATCTTAGTCGCCTCATACGACACTAATTTTATTCAACAATTAGAATACAGAAGTTATCCTCTGCCACAGTGGCTTACGCGACGGTCTGGAGTTTTGAGACTCTGTGACCGCGGGTTCGAACCCCACCCGTGGTATGGTTTGTTTGCAATCGTGTCATTACGATTACGGAGGTACAAGATACTTTATTGTTGTATAAATTTTTCTTTAATGGAACTACCCACATGTTGGTGAAGGATTAAATGTCTATTATTTCCCAGGGGATCTGCGACCCTTACCAGGTTAATTAACACATTTCAGTAAAATAATTAAGATTCCATAAAAATTTAGATAATCTATGTGGATATTGTTAAATGTTTAACACCAGATTGTAAAATTAAGTCACTAGAAGATAAATATAATATATCTTAGTCGAATGAAATGAAAAAGAAGACTCCGCCAAGAGTTGCACCCGAGTCTGGTGATTTAGAGGCAGCCGTGCTGACCACTGCACCACAGTCGTGCTGACCACTGCACCACAGTCGTGCTGACCACTGCACCACAGTCGTGCTGACCACTGCACCACAGTCGTGCTGACCACTGCACCACAGTCGTGCTGACCACTGCACCACAGTCGTGCTGACCACTGCACCACAGTCGTGCTGACCACTGCAC
>WNWK01033168.1:0-21362 GCA_009830355.1 Cherax destructor | reverse complement strand
CTCCACAGCATTTCCCTATCTACACTATCATATGCTGCCTCCCAATCCAATGCAAGGGCCCCCTCTTTCCCATCCTCAATAAATTTCCTAATCCTTTCATGCCCCCTTGCCATACACCTGCCAGGTATACCATACTGCCTTTCCTCTACCACTCCACCAACCACCCTCTTAATCCTATTTCCCAACACTTTTGCAAATATCTTATAATCAGTGCACATTAACGATAATCCTCTATAATTCTTGATTATATCTCTCTCCCCTCCCTTGCCCACCAAAACCACCACCCAGTCGCTGTGTCAACCCCATCCTCCCATTCTCCTTCATACCATTAAGAACCCTAACCAAACACTCCTTTAGGATACCCCAATGAGTTACATAAAAGCCTTTCGTTTACTCAAACCACTCACAGCTCCCCAAACCTCGTCCTCACTAATCACCCCCCCCCATTTCCTCCCTATCCTCATCTCCCAATCTCTGCACAATTCCCTCTACCACAACATCACCCTCCTGTCCCCCACATTCCCCCGCCCTCAAGTATCTCTGAAACCACGATGTTAAATATAAACTTATAGCCTCAGTCGACCTCATTACCTGCCCCAATGCATACCCCTCTACGTCATTCTCCACCACCATCCTCGATACCATCATTCCCTCCCTCCGTTTCCTACAATTTCACAACACACATGCCGACGGCCTATCACCCCATAGAGCCTCCTCAAGCCCACCACGTAATCGAATTGCATCAAAACGCTCATTTTGTAGTACACACAACCTATCCTTAAGTTCCTCCATCTCGACCATATGTCGGCCAGACCTACCCTCACAACAAAGCCCCAGCTGTCCCTCCAAATACTTCTCCAGACCATACCTCCACTCGCTTCCTCCCTTCCCTTACCCTATAGAATTTTCTGATAGCCGGCTTAGCCACCCATTCCCACCATCCTACCACATCTTCCACCGCTTCCCTTGCCCCCACATACACCCCCACCACTTCTCAAAGCATTCCCTACCCTCCTCCCCATCCAAAAGCCGCACGTTTAATTTCCAATGACCCGAATACCACCGTACCATCCCCTCCCATGCCAGGTACCTTGTCAGTAACTTCATCATTATTGTGGAAACTTTTTGGGTCACTCGAGTTCCACAGGGGTAAGTGAGCCGTAAGGAGCCTTTAACATACCACGGATCGGCCCTCGGAGTTCAGGAACCCACACACCCAACCAAAACAAAACATACCCATCCAAGTTGACGAAGGTAACTGTTGTGTACATTTTAGTTGGCAGATTTATTCACCTAGGAACACCTAGGCAAGTTTGTACAGTTAGAAACTAATATTAGGATTATTAAGGCGACGTTAGATATTAATAATGTAGCTCTAGCGCCCCTACATAGGTAGTTTAAGGCCTGAGTAGGCAAGTATTAGGTTATGTTAGCTAGAGAGAATTGGCAGCCCACACTTGAACCTACGCAGTGTGGGGCTCCCGACGCGTGACCTGCGTCCTTACCAGATTTAGCATCAACCAGAGAACACGTGCTGTGAACAGGCAGCACTCCCCACGTGACTCAACATCTGTCCTGGGGCCCCGGAGGAGAGATCCCGAAGTACCACGGATATCTTTCTCCATCCAGACCCATTACAGTAAGACTAGACTTTCTTTCTCTCAGTATCTGGCCAGTTTTCTGGGGAAACTTTAGTGAGTTATCTGTGGGTCTTAAGCGGACGGACGCTTTTGTATTGGTATGTACCAGCGTCGTCTCTTAAGTTCAAGTCTGGAAGCTAGTGTTACTTACTGCATATATTGCTTAAGGGATATCCTTTGAACCAGGGAACTCTGAGGTGCAGGCAGGACACTAATACCACTCAATTTGCAGATAAAGAATCTTCCCACGCGCGTGGTGTTTGGAGGGGGTTTATAGCTTAGGAAGTCCAGGATACACATGTCCACTCATTCAAGTAAGTTATACCCTTTCTTGATAGTGCATGAAGTGGGGAACTCTTTTACTGCAGTTAGCTAGAAATTTGTCCCATAGCCACTTGTAAGCCTGAGAGAAGTGTCTCAGAGTGTCGGTGTCAACAGTGCTTGCTCTAAGTGCAGCTTACAAGGAGGCAGTCCCAGAACAAGTTTCTACAATTATCCTACATAGCAACAAACCTACTTACCCATTCCGTCAATATTCTCCTTATATATAATCATGTAGCCTCTGTTCAGGTAGATCTTCTTGTGACAAGTTAACACCCATTGTGTGCCAGAAATGTAGTCAATAAAACACTGTGTCTGTTTGTGTCTGTTTTAAACATATATCTCCATCGGGAAGCTGAGCTGGATAAAGCGTAAACTGAGAGTGACCCTTACCAATCCTACAATAACAACACTCAGTTGGAACTGGACAGGTGCCCTATAAAACCCCAACAACAACTGGACAGGTATTAGACGGTCTGTTGGACAGGTATTAGACGGACTGTTGGACAGGTATTAGACGGTCTGTTGGACAGGTATTAGACGGACTGTTGGACAGGTATTAGACGGTCTGTTGGACAGGTATTAGACGGACTGTTGGACAGGTATTAGACGGACTGTTGGACAGGTATTAGACGGACTGTTGGACAGGTATTAGACGGACTGTTGGACAGGTATTAGACGGTCTGTTTGACAGGGATTAGACGGTCTGTTGGACAGGTATTAGACGGTCTGTTGGACAGGTATTTGACGGTTTGTTGGACAGGTATTAGACGGTTTGTTGGACAGGTATTAGACGGTCTGTTGGACAGGTATTTGACGGACTGTTGGACACGTATTAGACGGACAGTTGGACAGGTATTTGATGGACTGTGGGACAGGTATTTGACGGTCTGTTGGACAGGTATTAGAGGGACAGTTGGACAGGTATTAGACGGACTGTTGGACAGGTATTTGATGGACAGTTGGACAGGTATTAGACGAACTGTTCGACAGGTACTTGACGGACAGTTGGACAGGTATTTGACGGACTGTTGGACAGGTATTTGACGGATAGTTGGACAGGTATTTGACGGACAGTTGGTCAGGTATTAGACGGACTGTTGGACAGGTATTTGACGGATAGTTGGACAGGTATTTGACGGACAGTTAGACAGGTATTTGACGGACTGTTGGACAGGTATTTGACAGATAGTTGGACAGGTATTTGACAGACAGTTGACAGGTATTAGACGGACTGTTGGACAGGTATTTGACGGACAGTTGGACAGGTATTAGACGGACAGTTGAACAATTAGTTGACGGACAGTTGGACAGGTATTTGATGGACTGTGGGACAGGTATTTGACGGTCTGTTGGACAGGTATTAGAGGGACAGTTGGACAGGTATTAGACGGACTGTTGGACAGGTATTTGATGGACAGTTGGACAGGTATTAGACGAACTGTTCGACAGGTACTTGACGGACAGTTGGACAGGTATTTGACGGACGGTTAGACAGGTATTTGACGGATAGTTGGACAGGTATTTGACGGACAGTTGGTCAGGTATTAGACGGACTGTTGGACAGGTATTTGACGGATAGTTGGACAGGTATTTGACGGACAGTTGGACAGGTATTTGACGGACTGTTGGACAGGTATTTGACAGATAGTTGAACAGGTATTTGACAGACAGTTGGACAGGTATTAGACGGACTGTTGGACAGGTATTTGACGGACAGTTGGACAGGTATTAGACGGACAGTTGAACAATTATTTGACGGACAGTTGGACAGGTATTAGATGGACTGTTGGACAGGTATTAGACGGTCTGTTGGACAGGTATTAGACGGACGGACAGTTGGACAGGTATTAGACGGACAGTTGGACAGGTATTAGACGGACAGTCGGACAGGTATTAGACGGACAGTTGGACAGGTATTAGACGGACAGTTGGACAGGTATTAGACGGACAGTTGGACAGGTATTAGACGGACAGTTGGACAATTATTTGATGGACAGTTGGACAGGTATTAGACGGACAGTTGAGAGTGACTGAGGTGTAAGTATGGTTTATTGTTCTCTCAGATTTTTAAGATTTATGTCTGGTTTTACTTACTATCTTATAATAATGATATCACTTAACAGTTCTGTCTTCCTAGTAAGTAAGTTTATTCAGGTATACATAAATACAGTTACATAGATTATCATACATAGCAACATATGTGTACATTACCCAGGATAACCCATAACAGTCAGAGTGACTTATTCACTTAAGAACATAAGAAAGGAGGAACACTGCAGTAGTCCTGTTGGCCCATACTGGGCAGGTCTTTCACAAATCCAACCCAGTAACTGGCCAAAGCCAGTCAGTTGCAAGTTTCATCCACTTAAGAGGGATGGAGCACTTAAGAGGGATGGAACACTTAAGAGGGATGGAGCACTTAAGAGGGATGGAGCACTTAAGAGGGATGGAGCACTGCATCTGACTCACTAGTGACAGTCAGTCAGGTTTAACTCACACCCACTCATGTATTTGTCTAACCTATTTTTAAAACTACACTATGTTTTAACTTCAATGACGATACTCGGGAGTTTGTTCCACTCGTCCACAACTCTGTTCCATTGAAGTTCTTGCCTGCCAACCTTCCCTTCCATGTATAGACGTGCAGATGATTAATTACCTTTGTAACTTGTCATGATTGTGACCAGATCTACCTGAAGTTCATTACCTTTGTAACTTGTCATGATTGTGACCAGATCTACCTGGAGTTCATTACCTTTGTAACTTGTCATGATTGTGACCAGATCTACCTGGAGTTCATTACCTCTGTAACTTGTTCATGATTGTGACCAGATCTACCTGGAGTTCATTACCTTTGTAACTTGTTCATGATTGTGACCAGATCTACCTGGAGTTCATTACCTTTGTAACTTGTCATGATTGTGACCAGATCTACCTGGAGTTCATTACCTCTGTAACTTGTTCATGATTGTGACCAGATCTACCTGGAGTTCATTACCTTTGTAACTTGTTCATGATTGTGACCAGATCTACCTGGAGTTCATTACCTTTGTAACTTGTCATGATTGTGACCAGATCTACCTGGAGTTCATTACCTCTGTAACTTGTTCATGATTGTGACCAGATCTACCTGGAGTTCATTACCTTTGTAACTTGTTCATGATTGTGACCAGATCTACCTGGAGTTCATTACCTTTGTAACTTGTTCATGATTGTGACCAGATCTACCTGGAGTTCATTACCTTTGTAACTTGTCATGATTGTGACCAGATCTACCTGGAATTCATTACCTTTGTAACTTGTTCATGATTGTGACCAGATCTACCTGGAGTTCATTACCTCTGTAACTTGTCATGATTGTGACCAGATCTACCTGGAGTTCATTACCTTTGTAACTTGTTCATGATTGTGACCAGATCTACCTGGAGTTCATTACCTTTGTAACTTGTCATGATTGTGACCAGATCTACCTGGAATTCATTACCTTTGTAACTTGTTCATGATTGTGACCAGATCTACCTGGAGTTCATTACGTTTGTAACTTGTCATGATTGTGACCAGATCTACCTGGAGTTCATTACCTTTGTAACTTGTTCATGATTGTGACCAGATCTACCTGGAGTTCATTACGTTTGTAACTTGTTCATGATTGTGACCAGATCTACCTGGAGTTCATTACCTTTGTAACTTGTTCAGCTATCATAACTTTGGGGTCCAGTCCCTGGACCCATTATGTACATCTGTAATCTTTTGACTACCACCCACACCATGGGTATGGTGTGCATAAAGGTAATAAACTATTTTCTTACCCACCTGCCTTCCCTTTCTTCTTACCCACCTGCCTTCCCTTTCTTCTTACCTACCTGCCTTCACTTTCTTCTTACCTACCTGCCTTCCCTTTCTTCTTACCTACCTGCCTTCCCTTTCTTCTTACCTACCTGCCTTCCCTTTCTTCTTACCTACCTGCCTTCCCTTTCTTCTTACCTACCTGCCTTCCCTTTCTTCTTACCTACCTGCCTTCCCTTTCTTCTTACCTACCTGCCTTCCCTTTCTTCTTATCTACCTGCCTTCCCTTTCTTCTTATCTACCTGCCTTCCCTTTCTTCTTATCTACCTGCCTTTCCTTTCTTCTTACCTACCTGCCTTCCCTTTCTTCTTACCTACCTGCCTTCCCTTTCTTCTTACCCACCTGCCTTCCCTTTCTTCTTACCTACCTGCCTTCTCTTTCTTCTTATATACCTGCCTTCCCTTTCTTCTTACCTACCTGCCTTCCCTTTCTTCTTACTTACCTGGTGTATACCTGGAGAAAGTTCCAGGGGTCAATGCCCCTGCGGTCCGGTCTGTGACCAGGCCTCATGTTGTATCAAAGCCTGATCAATCAGGCTGTTACTGCTGGCCACACGCAGTCCAACGTACGAACCACAGCCTGGCTGGTCAGGTACCGACTTTAGGTGCATGTCCAGTGCCTGCTTGAAGACAGCCAGGGGTTTGTTGGTAATCCCCCTGATGTATGCTGGGAGGCAGTTGAACAGTCTTGGGGCCCTGACACTTATTGAGTTGTCTCTCAATGTGCTAGTGGCACCCCTGCTTTTCATTGGGGGGATGTTACATCGCCTGCCGAGTCTTTTGCTTCCGTAGGGAGTGACTCTCGTGTGCAAGTTTGGTACTAATCCCTCGAGAATTTTCATCGTTCCCAGTAATTGAGGTGGTTTATCACAGTTATGCGTGCCATGAAGGTTCTCTGCACATTTTCTAGGTCAGCAATTTCACCTGCCTTGAAAGGTGCAGTTAGTGTGAAGCAATATTCCAGCCTAGATAGAACAAGCAACCTGAAAAGTGTCAACATTGGCTTGGCATCCCTGGTTTTGAAGGTTCTCATTATCCATCCTGTCATTTTTCTAGCAGATGCGATTGCTACGGTGTTATGGTCCTTGAAGGTGAGATCCTCTGACATGATCACTCCCAGGTCTTTGACATTTGTTTTTCGCTCTATTGAGTGGTTGGAATTTGTTTTGTACTCCGATGAGATTTTAATTTCCTCACGTTTTCCATATCTGAGTAATTGAAATTTCTCATCATTGAACTTCATATTGTTTTCTGCAGCCCATTTAAAGATTTGGTTTATGTCTGCTTGGAGTCTTGCAGTGTCTTCAACGGTGGACACTGTCATGCAGATTCGGGTGTCATCTGCAAAGGAAGACATGGCACTGTGGCTTATATCCCTGTCTATGTCCGATATGGGGATGAGGAACAGGATGGGAGCGAGTACTGTACCTTGTGGAACAGAGCTTTTCACTGTAGCCCCCTCAGACTTTACTCTGTTGACTACTACTCTTTATGCCTTCCCTTTCTTCTTATCTACCTGCCTTCCCTTTCTTCTTATCTACCTGCCTTCCCTTTCTTCTTGCCTACCTGCCTTCCCTTTCTTCTTACCTACCTGCTTTCTATTTCTTCTTACCTAACTGCCTTTCCTTTCTTCTTATCAACCTGCCTTCTCTTCCTTCTTGTCTATCTTTCTCTTTCTGCCTGCCTGCCTTTCATCTCTTCATTGCCTGCCTTCTCTTACCTGCCTTCTGTTCTTGCCTGCCTTCCTTCTTGTCTATCTGCCTTCTGTTAAGTAAAATGACACAAGTGCAACTAATGTGACATTTTATTGTGGCAACGTTTCGATCTCCAGGAGTTTTATCAAGCCGTTACAAACAATACATGGACACAGAGGATATATATAGGTATTGAATGAGGTGTAGTAGTTGTAATACTAGCGGAGGTTGTAAGTGATACATGTGGTAGAAAAAGTCATCTTGTACATGAGTAAAAAAGGTTATTAAAGCTATTACTTGGGCAAATATTTCTAATTGTATTTGAGAAGGTCTGTTTCAGTGTTCCTCCTCTTTTATGTTCTTATGTAGTATTAGCAGCAACTAGGTGATGGCAGGGTTTATTGTTTTGAGGAGGATTCTTGCTAATACTTCAGAGATGATGAAGCTGTCTTTATTTTGCTTAATTGTGTTAGAAACAGTGATTAAAAGAAAAAAAAATTGCAATGAGTACTTACCGAGATATAGAGGCAAGACGTTGACAGAAAGTGAACCACTTATTGAGATATAGAGACGAGAAGTTGACAGAAAGTGAACCACTTACTGAGATATAGAGGCGAGAAGTTGACAGAAAGTGAACCACTTACTGAGATATAGAGACGAGAAGAGAAGTTGACAGAAAGTGAACCACTTACTGAGATATAGAGGCGAGAAGTTGACAGAAAGTGAACCACTTACTGAGATATAGAGGCGAGAAGTTGACAGAAAGTGAACCACTTACGGCAACATCAGAAACTGACGCTCACTCAGTAATATTATTTTTACTTTTATTCAATTTTTTCTTTTTTTTCTAATATTTTATTTTTTCAAGTAACTTTTGTGGCCTGTGAGACCAATATATTGTATATATATCCACTCATTGTATGCAACACAATAACCGCACAAACATTGTTATTATTATATTGTTGAAAAAACACGTTTACACAAACCCACGCTGCCTTCCCCACCACCCACGCTGCCTTCCCCACCACCCATGCTGCCTTCCCTACCACCCATGCTGCCTTCCCCACTACCCACGCTGCCTTCCCCACTACCCACACGGCCTTCCCCACCACTCATGCTGTCTTCCCCACCACCCACATGGAAATAAGTCACTTTGACTTTTTTGATGGAAGGTGGAAGGTTGATAATTGTCTGGGTTTTCAGCACTATTTCTGGTATCCTGGGCATTGCTTTCGGTCACAAACTCCTCAAAACCATTAGATTCATCTTCACTGACACATCAATCTGTGTTAGAACTATCACTTAGGAAGGGAAGAGTCCCAATTCGCCAGAAAGTGAGGTATTCCCTATTGCTAGGCCTCCGCAATTTTTTTTATACTGCACACTGACGACGCAGTCCCATTCTCTCGCTAGAATTTTGGCATATTAATGCGTCACCAACACTGGTTCATAAGACATATCTATACGGCACCAACAGTGAAAGGGTTAAAACATCTCACTGATCAAAAGAGAGGCATATACAGTCATTCCTAGGTTTTCGATTGTCTCAGTTTTCACCGATTTTGGGTTTTGATCACTTTTTTCATGGAAAAATTGTCTCAGTTTTCGCCGATTGTCTCAGTTTTCACCGATGGTATGGAAACTGTACACCAGCACCCACACACCTCCCACGCAGTCTAGCATTGTTTATGCTTGAGTGAACATCATCCCAGGAGTTCATACAAAACATTTATTAACAATTCATTGTTTTTGGCCCTTGATTATTGTGTGTGACTACTAAATAGGCTACCATAGGCCCAAAGAAAACTCCTAGTGCCAGTCCTTTGGTAAAGAAAGTGAAAAACACGATGGAGTTTAAGAGTGTAGTAGGCATGCAGGGAGTGTAGCATGTAAAGCTAACAATAAAGCTAACAGAATCCTTGGCTTCATATCAAGAAGTATAAATAACAGAAGTCCTCAGGTTGTTCTTCAACTCTATATATCTTTGGTTAGGCCTCATTTAGATTATGCTGCACAGTTCTGGTCACCGTATTACAGAATGGATATAAATGCACTGGAAAACGTACAGAGGAGGATGACAAAGTTGATCCCATGTATCAGAAATCTTCCCTATGAGGATAGACTGAGGGCCCTGAATCTGCACTCTCTAGAAAGGCGTAGAATTAGGGGGGATATGATTGAGGTGTACAAATGGAAAACAGGAATAAACAAAGGGGATATAAATTGCGTGCTGAAAATATCCAACCAAGACAGGACTCGCAGCAATGGTTTCAAGTTGGAAAAGTTCAGATTCAGGAAGGATATAGGAAAGCACTGGTTTGGTAATAGAGTTGTGGATGAGTGGAACAAACTCCCGAGTACCGTCATAGATGCTAAGACGTTGTGTAGTTTTAAAAATAGGTTAGATAAATACATGAGTGGGTGTGGATGGGTGTGAGCTTGTACTAGGTCAGATGCAGTGCTCCTTCCTTAAGTGAATGTAACCTGACCTGTACTAATTCCTTAAGTGGAAGTGACCTGACCAGGTGGTCGGCTGGGCAATTATATGAGTGGGTGCGGTTGGGTGTGAATTGGTCCTGACTAGGTTGTGCTACTAGGTCAGATGCAGTGCTCCTTCCTTAAGTGAATGTAACCTGACCTGGCTGGGTCGGAGCATTGGCTTAAGCCGTTGGAGATTTGGACCTGCCTCGCATGGGCCAGTAGGCCTGCTGCAGTGTTCCTTCTTTCTTATGTTCTTATGTATGCAGGGAGTGTAACAGGTATGCAGGGAGTGTAACATGCATGCAGGGAGTGTAACATGCATGCAGGGAGTGTAGCATGTATGCAGGGAGTATAGCATGTATGCAGGGAGTATAGCATGTATGCAGGGAGTGTAGCATGTATGCAGGGAGTGTAGCATGTGTGCAGATAGTGTAGCATGTATGCAGGGAGTGTAGCATGTATGCAGGGAGTGTAGCATGTATGCAGGGAGTGTAGCATGTATGCATGGAGTGTAGCAGGTATGCAGGGAGTGTAGCAGGTATGCAGGGAGTGTAGCAAGTATGCACGGAGTTTAACATGTATGCAGGGAGTGTATTATGAATGCAGGTAGTGTAGCATGTATGCAGGGAAAGTAGCATGTATGCAGGGAGTGTAGCATGTATGCAGGGAGTGTAGCATGTATACAGGGAGTGTAGCAGGTATGCAGGGAGTGTAGCAGGCAGGGAGGGAGTGTAGCAGGCAGGGAGGGAGTGTAGTAGGCACTTAGGGAGTGTAGCAGGCAGGGAGGGAGTGTAGCAGGCAGGGAGGGAGTGTAGCAGGTAGGGAGGGAGTGTAGCAGGCATGCAGGGAAGTGACCCCGGATAAGGACTTGGTACCTAAATTCCTTATGGAAGGGGATTCCCCTTCCAAAAAATAGGGTCTCTTCCCTCTCCCCTCCTCCCTCTCTTCCATCCAGCAACATCAGTCTTCAATAAATGTAAGTGCCACATAGAGTTCATTCATTTGTGCATGTAAATCTATCTTTAAGGCCCCAAATTTTTTTTTTCCAAACTTCTGGGTTTCTGGAACGGATTAATTGAATTTCCATTATTTCTTATGGGGAAAATAGTTTTGGTTTTCACTGATTTTGGTTTTAGCTGATCCATCTGGAACGGATTAAAATCGAAAACCAAGGGATGACTGTATAGGCATATCAAAAGAGGGGATGGGCAGTTAAGAAATCAATATATTCAATTAAAGAGAGAAATAAAAAAGGGAATAAGAAAAACAAAAATGGATTATGAGGCTAAAGTTGCAAGCGATTCGAAGACTAATCCAGAAGAGTTCTTTCAGGTATACAGAAGATTAGGGACAAGATAGGCCCACTCAAAAGTAACTCAAGTCAGATCACCAACAGTGATAAGGAAATGTGTGAAATTTTCAACACTTCCTCTCAGTTTTTACTCAGGAAGATACTAGTGAAATTCCAAAAATAATAAATTATGTAGAACAGGATGGTAATAAACTATGCAGGGTTGGGGTAACTAGTGACATGGTCCTCAGACAAATAAGTGAAACAGCAAGGAACCTCGAAACACACTTCAATGGACACATTAATGCATGTAGGAATGATAACTTGAACAAGGCCTGCGTACACCGGAATTCCACCAATCACCTCATGAAATTTAGCGATGCCTCACTAGTGATCAAAGAACCTAATTTCTTCAGATGTAAATGCCTTGAATCATCATTAAAATGCTCACACAAATATTCTTAAGATTTTGGTAAGAAATTTTTTTTTTTTTTTAATATTTTTAAACACAGAGAGCGAGTTCAGGATCAGGGGTCTCGACATTGAAAGGGTTAATCTATTGTTTATCCATTTGGGATCATTTTTGTTAGATTTAACTTCCCTACTTGGAACGTCGTATTGGCAACCATCACCACCTACCTGACCCAAGTCATTCCAATTCAGCTCATGCAGGTAATTTCTCAGTCCCATGATGTTTTAATTGTCTTCTGGGTTGATCTAGTAACTTACCAGGTAGCGTAGAGGTAGGTGAGATATACAACCATTGACTAACTTCTCCTTTATTGTAATAATGGGGTTCACAGTGGGCAGTATGGGGTGTGCTGAAGCAAGTCCATGGAGGGGGAGCTGTTAACAGGTAGGCTGCCGGTTGTCAAGTGAGAGAGAGGCATAGCTGTGTATGTCTTGAGGCAGTACCCTTTGGTGGCACTAGGGAAACTACTCCCACAACAACTCACTCCAAAGGGAGGACTATGAGAAGTATCAGTAGGCTTACTGTCTACAATGAAATCGGCCAAGCTGACGTCTGGGACAGAGACTTGATTAAAGTTATTTGGGTAATTCCACGATGCATATAAACTAAGTCATTTGTGATTGCTTTCCCCAAGCTCATCATTAACCTCAAGATTATTAATTAGTGATTCTTTGTTGGCAAGAACCAACAAAGTTTAGCAGGTTGTTTCCTCTAGTTGGTTCTCTCACACCTGTCTTACATATCTGCTGTCACTGTTCACCTAGCAGTAAGTAGGTACCTGGGCATTAGTGGACTGTTGTGGGTGTCATCTTGGGGGGCAAGATTAAAGGATCTCAGTAAAATATAACATACCCCAATGACACTTTGTTGGGTTGTCCTGGTTGGCTAACTCTCCCATGGTTAATAATCCCAACAAAATCTTATCACTCATCTATCTTAAGTTTATTTAGGTACAGTGACACATAAGTACAATTTCATGAGTGTTTAGTAATCACAATTGTCTTACATTGTAACATGTAAATTACACAGGATAAATTCCCATAAAAGTCAGTGATTTATTTCACTGGGGTCCTTGTTATATCTTACTGTTAACAGCCTAGTTATTAGGTAGTGTTGAATTAACCCTTTCAGGGTTGAGATCTCTCATACTGAACTCGTTCTGAGGGTCGAAAAATACAGTGGAACTCTGACTAACGTATACGTATACCGCACGCAGTCCAACGTACGAACCACAGCCTGGCTGGTCAGGTACCGACTTTAGGTGCCTGTCCAGTGCCTGCTTGAAGACAGCCAGGGGTTTGTTGGTAATCCCCCTGATGTATGCTGGGAGGCAGTTGAACAATCTTGGGCCCCTGACACTTATTGTGTAGTCCCTCAACGTGCTAGTGGCACCCCTGCTCTTCATTTGGGGGATGTTACATCGCCTGCCGAGTCTTGTGCTTTCGTAGGGAGTGATGTTCGTGTGCAAGTTTGGTACTAAGCCCTCGAGAATTTTCCATGTGTATATAATAATGTATCTCTCCCGCCTGCATTCTAGAGAGTACAGGTTTAAGAACTTCAAGCGTTTCCAGTAATTGAGGTGGTTTATCGCGGTTATGCGTGCCGTGAAGGTTCTCTGCACATTTTCAAGGTCAGTAATTTCACCCGCCTTGAAAGGTGCAGTTAGTGTGCAGCAATATTCCAGCCTAGATAGAACAAGCGATCTGTAAAGTGTCAACATGGGCTTGGCATCCCTGGTTTTGAAGGTTCTCATTATCCATTATGTCATTTTTCGAGCAGATGCAATTGCTACTTTGTTATGGTTCTTGAAGGTGAGGTCCTCTGACATGATCACTCCCAGGTCATTAGTTTTTCGCTCTATTGTGTGGTTGGAATTAGTTTTGTTCTCCGATGAGATTTTAATTTCTTCACGTTTTCCGTATCTGAGTAATTGAAATTTCTCATCATTGAACTTCATATTGTTTTCTGCAGCCCATTTAAAGATTTGGTTTATGTCTGCTTGGAGTCTTGCAGTGTCTTCAACGGTGGACACTGTCATACAGATTCGGGTGTCATCTGCAAAGGAAGACACAGCACTGTGGCTTATATCCCTCTCAATGTCTGATATGAGGATGAGGAATAGGATGGGAGCAAGTACTGTGCCTTGTGGAACAGAGCTTTTCACAGTAGCTGCCTCAGACTTTACCCTGTTGACTACTACTCTTTGTGTTCTACATGTTAGGAAATTATAGATCCATCTACCAACTTTTCCTGTTATTCCTTTATCACGCATTTTGTGTGCTATTACACCATGGTCACACTTGTCAAAGGCTTTTGCAAAATCTGTGTATATAACATCTGCATTCTGTTTATCTTCTAGAGCATCCAGGACCTTGTCGTAGTGGTCCAGTAGTTGGGGCAGACAGGAGCAGCCTGCTCTAAACCCATGCTGTCCTGGGTTGTGCAATTGATGGGTATCAAGATGGGTGGTGATCTTGCTTCTTAGAACCCTTTCAAAGATTTTTATGATATGGGACGTTAGCGCAATTGGTCTGTAGTTCTTTGCTATTGCTTTACTGCCCCCTTTGTGGAGCGGGGCTATGTCTGTTGTTTTGTTTTAATAAGCTCCATATAACGTAAAAATCGTGTAACGTATGGTTTTTTCGCAAAATATTTTTCTCGTGTAGCATAACATACCAGACCTGTCCGTCTGCCCTGTGCATGCGCAGGACGCCAGTCTAGCGTTGTTTACCATTGAGAGAACATTACCCAGCGCACTCTTTCAAACATTCACAATACTTTTGTTGTGTTTATTGCTGGTTCAGTGATTGTCACTGTGAAATAAGTCACCATGGGTCCAAAGAAGCTTCACAAGTTGATAAAGGCTATAACACCAGCCAGTGATAAAGTGTAGCAATGGAAATGTCACTCTGTCTTGACTTTTTTGGGTTATCCTAGGTTTTCTACACATATGCTGCTATGTATGATAATCTATGTATAACTGGATTTGTGTAAAGTACCTGAATAAACTTACTTACTTAAGTAAGTTAAGCGATTAATCGATAGAAAATGACGACACAAAACTTAACTTCTACAATGTCGTTTGAGATTATATAGGGACACTGAGAAGAGCGCCGTCTTCTGCCACCATCTCTCCAAGTGAAAGTATTTCTTATTTATATAAGTGTGAATATTTATTTATAAATTAAAGTGTAAATATTTCTTATTTATAAATTAAAGTGTCAATATTTCTTAGTTATAAATTATGCACATTGTTTTGTGTGAATAGTGGTGATGGCCTGCTGCTGCCACCCACCACGGCTTATGGTGAGTGGCCCTTATACCCAACAACAACACCAACACACTCCACCAGTCCTTAAGATAAGATTTCTTTGGATTTTTTATTCATTCTAGAGTTTATATCATGTTTCTATTTTATTAATATTGTTTATTATGACATATTAGATGAATTGTGCTAGATAAATAAGCTGTAGAGTAAATATTATTGTCATATTGAAAGACTATTTTGTCCTGCCTCCAAACAAACTCTTATATGCCAACAAGAGTCTTCAATAAAGGTAAAACTTATTTAACTGTTCATTTGTCCATTATAATTACTGCTTTATATTTATTTCTCATTGTTTTCTATATGTAAAACTATGTAGTATTTATTTTTAAAAAAAATGAATTTTTGGTGAAATTTTTTGGGTGGAATCAGATTAATTGTATTTACATTATTTCTTATGGGAAATAAAGTTTCAAATTACGTATTTTTCGTGTTAAGTAATAGCTCCTGGAATGGATTAATTATGTTAGTCGAGGGACCACTGTATTCGAAAAAAAAAAAAATTCTTACCAAAATCTTAAGAATATTTTTCTAAGTGTTATAGAACAAAAAAAAAATTGTGATCAATACTTACCAAGATATAGAAGCGTGAAGTTGACAGAAAGTGAACCACTTACTGTAACATCACCGACTACCGGTCATTCTGTCTGACCTCTCCTCTAGCGACGTATTCATTTACCGACACCTCGGACTTACGATGGGCTCTCTGACCAGTATCCATACATAAATAATGTATATTAGAGCTGATTTCTGTTTATTACAATATACAGTACACTACTGTGTAAACATTTAAAAATATACCAGAAATGTTATAAATGGTGCAAAGGTGACATTAAAACAATATCAAAGATGAATGACACAAACCCACTACCATTATAGTATGGTCCTCACTTAGCGACAAATTCGTTTAACAACGAAGTCTTAGGAACGAAACTCCGTCGTTAAGTGAGGAGAGGCTGTACTTATATTTACTTCTATTCTACTTTTTTCTTTTATTTTTAATATTTTATTTTTTCAAGTAACTTTTATGGCCTGTGAGACCAATACAGGTCTCCCTCAACATTCGCATTTTCCACTTTCGCAGGCTTCACACATTCGCGAATTCCCAGCCGCCAAATCATATTTAAGTTTCCCGCCACCGGCGTCCCTACTCCTTCCTCCGACCCGGCAGCTAGCCAGCACACCACTCACTCACTGAGTGTTTTGTTTGTCCATTATTTGTTTTTAAACTACAGTATAACATGTATGTTGTATTATATAGTACAATATTTTACTATGTTTTCATGTGTTTTATGATTGTTCATGGTTCAGTAGGTTAAGGAAGCAGTAAGTAATGAATGTACATACTAAATAAAGGTTATCTATCTATTACATTTATTCCAAATTGCTATTAGAAACATAATAAATACCCTAGAACTGTAATAAAGATGCTGAAATAAATAATACAGTGGTACCTCGGTTTACGATATTTTTTCGTTCCAGAATGCTGTTCAAGTGCCATTACCAAACGAATTTATCCCCATAAGGAATGATGTAAAATAGACTAGTCCTTTTAGACCCCAAAAATACACTTACAAAAGCATTTAAAAAATAAACTTACATAAAGGCGAATTTGGGGACCGATCAGTAAACCGAGGTACCACTTGTATATGCCATATTATATGAGTGGGGTAAGAAGAGCAGGCAGACCGCCACCATAAAAGATGTTTACATCAGGGTAAACATGCCTTTAAATCACTCTTGTTATAAGAACAAATGCAAAAATAGCATTTATTATTTTTAGAATAATAATAATTTATAATAATTGATCTGGAGCACTTTAAATGGCATCAGTATTAGGTAGCTGACATTTAGAGCACTCCATAGCAATTATTATTATTATTATTATTATTATTATTATTATTATTAATATTATTATTATTATTTCCTTACAATATATTGTAGGGAAATAATAATAACAATAATAATAATAATAATAATAATAATAATAATAATTAATATAACTGCTGTGGAGTGCTCTAAATGTCAGCTACTACTGATGACATTTAAGTCTCAGATCAATATTATAAATTATTATTATTCTAAAAATAATAAATGCTATTTGCATTGTTCTTATAACAATTTTAATGTTTATTAACATCTTTTATAACTTGTCTGCCTGCTTCTCTTACCTCATATAATATGGCATATCAATAGAGCGTCATTTAGCACGAGATTATTTACGCGTTACCGGTATTGCACGTTTTAAGTTTTGCGACACATTATCATCTTACCGACGTAAAGATGATATTACCGGTTCAGCAGGAGGAAAAAAATTTTAGCGCGGGTGCCGCGTGGGTTAAACCATTGAGTCAGTGGGGAGTCCTTGTGCCATCCCCCGCCACCCTCCACCCCGCATCCTCCCAGCCTTCAGTTTGGTTGTACACGTGCGGGACGATAAGTATCGGGAAGCTCGCTGTGTTTATTTACATTCATTTCCTGATTTTCATTGCATTTTGATAAATATACCAAGAAATCATGGCACCCAGTAAGCATACAAGTGTTCCAGCAAGTGACAAAGAAAAGTTTAGCGTTCAAGTCTAGGAATTTCAAAGAAAATCGAGATATTAGATAAGCTTAAGAGTGGCTCACGTGTGAGGGATATAGTGAGCTATGGCCTTAATGAAGCGTCAGTTCGTACGATTAGGAAGAATGAGGCAAATATACGAGCTTGTGTAATGAATAACCCAAAATGTGACCTCGTGAAAAGAATGACACGTAGGTCCCAACGAAGTAAATAAAACTGAAAACTTGTTGCTTGAGTGGATCGGAACAGAAAAAAAGAAAGGTGCCCTTAGTTTTCTCTTATTGGGGAAAAGGCCTTACAGTTGTTTAAAGCATTTTGTGAAAAAGGAAAGGCAGACCTGAAAACGCGTGTATGTTTACCACAGGCTGGTTCAAGAACTTTAAGTTGCTAATAAGTTACGTAATATTAAGTTTTCTGGTGAAATTGCGGCTGATCATACGGAAAGCAAAGTAATTTTCCCCTTTTTTAAATTTTCGGGAACTTATTTCAGGGTTTATGACCCACGCAATTTTTAATGCGGAGACGGGGTGTTTTGGGAAGAAAATGCCACCGAATTTTTACCCAGTCAGCAAAAAAGTAATGGGCTTAAAAGGCGGAAAGGATCGCTTCACCTTGCCCCTTTTGCGGTAATCTCAGGTGATTTCAAGTGTAAGCCCAGGGTTTTTTACCGCTCTAAGACTCCTCGTGTTTTGAGAGGTGTGGATAAAAACACCTTCCCCCGTAATTTGGAAGTCAAACCGGTCACCCTGGATGACGGAGGAAATGTTATTGACTGGTTTAAGCTCCTTTTTTCCCTGAAGTCAAGTTTTACCTGCCCAAAGAACCGCATTAAGGCTCTCTTCATTCTTGATAATTCCGTCTTTCCCAAGCTTTGCTGGATGTACCCCAATAAAAAAAGTTGTTTTTTATCCCAAATCGGCGTCTGAAATCTAACCCCTTTGGACGGGAGTTATTCAGGCTTCAAGTGTCTACCAAAAAATTAAAAAAAAACTAGTTGCGTCAATGGACTCTGACCCCAATCTGGCGGTACCAAGCTTTTGGAGAAAATTTTAAACATTGCGGATGCTCAATTTATCTTTAGAAGTGCTGGAATGAAGTCCCCTCAACTTAAAGGGGGGGGCTGGGGAAAGTTATGGCCTTCTGTAGTTAATTCTTTCTGGTTTTTTCCATGCGAAGTCAGGTTCAAATTTTTTAATTGGAAAGGGGAAAATTCCCAGGTGATGGTTTTGAAGATA
This sequence comes from Cherax destructor, assembly GCA_009830355.1. Lineage (NCBI taxonomy): Eukaryota > Metazoa > Arthropoda > Malacostraca > Decapoda > Parastacidae > Cherax > Cherax destructor. Next base: position 2,489 of record WNWK01033168.1, on the reverse strand, counting down.
TGAATGAAGATGATGTGAATAAACCGAAGATGATGATAAAGACGGGAGTCGGGGAGGAAATGTTGGCAGAGTTCGATGCACGGATGCAAGGAGATAACAGAAGAAGATGAAGAAGAACCTGAAAAAAAAGGGTTAACATTGCAGCATTCGTGAGCAGTTCCATTTGCTCTAAGGGAAATTTTTTCCTTTTGAAGAGGACCCGACAAAGCTAGAAGCAGTCTTTGAAAGCGGGGTCTAGACCGGTGATGATGCCTTACCGTCGGCTGTATAATGTAATGCAGAATAAAAAAGCCCGAGAGACCCATTCGAGAATTTATCCCACGTACAACCTTTCGACTTCAGCCAGAACCTCTCCTCCGCTCTCCCGACAACAAGCTCCACCTCAGCCCGGTAGGGCCACCCCCCATATCCTCTTCCTCCCCCGCCCTTCATTACCACAATTTAAGGTAAAAAATTTCCTATTTTTCTATTGCTTTGTAGTCTTAAGCGTTCTGGTAGATCTGAATATGCACTACAAATTACATATCCCCCTCGGCTAAAAGTAGGGCCGCCATCCATATCCACTTTTCCCTTTACCACCCACAAACATATTCACAATTTAAGGTAAGAAATACTATTATTTCTATTGCGTTTGTAGTCTTAAGCATAATAGATCATGATAATTAAAATTACATATTAAGCCTTCAATTTTTGAAAGATATGTTGGTCTAAAAAAACTTGTTTGGCTTTTGGGGACTCTCAACCGTACCCTTTTTTTTCCCCCTAAGTTCTGTTAATCATTTAAGACGAAATTATCTAAGCGACTTTTCAGGAACGTATCTATCGTCTTAAATGGGCGTCTACTGTATATTATTAATTTCAGCATCTTTATTACGGGTTCTGAGGTATTTATCATGTTTCTGATAGCAATTTGGAATAAATGTAATAGATAGATAACCTTTATTAATAATATTAGTGTAATTCGGGGATATTTTATTAGTCTTAAACTAAGCCCCCACCTTTTTGACGACTCACGGAATTTCTCGCCTCCCCTCCTATAGCTCCTCCCACTTTTTTAACAATGTTAGATGGTGAATTTAATGTATTTTCTGTAAGAGCAATCGTATGTGTATTTTACTTTTTATTGTTTTCCCGTAATATATGAGTTATGGAAATTAAAAAAAAAAGTTATGAAGTTTGGGGTTTCATTTTTTGTTCCCAAAAGTATAAATATTTAATTCAACTTTGGCTCATTACAAAGTGGGGCTTAGCGAGAGGAAAGCGACGATGTGTCAACTAGATTCCCCATGACTTCCGTGCTTTTTAAAATATGTATTGTATAATTATACTATTACAGGCCTCCTCCGGAGGGTCATGTCGAAATAACATTTTATATACAGTGGTCCCTCGGTTTTGCCGAAGTTTGTTCCAGAATGCTGCTCCAAGTGCCATTACCGAATGAATTTCTTCTTTAGAAATAATGTCCGTAGGTTAATTTATTTCAGACCCCCAAAATACACTTAAAGCAACACGAAAATCCTTACTAAATGTTAGTTTAAGCCCGGTGGGGAATTTTATACTTATTTTGATGTTTATATGTGTTTTTGATTGTTCTTGTTATATTGAGCGTTTTTTTTCCTTTTCCAAGCGATTTTCATTCACGAGGCTCTTGATCCCTCCCTCGCGAATGTTGGGGAGACCTTAACGGGAAAAGTTGGTAGATGGATCTATAACTTCCTAACAACGAACACGAGTAATAGTAAACGAATAAAGTCTGGGGCTACGTGGTCTTTTCCAAGGTGTACTTGGTCATTCCTGTTCTTATCCTCATATCTGACATAGAATGCAAGCCCCAGCTCCGTCCTTTCTTTGGGTGCCCGGTGCCATGCAGTGTCCTCCATTGAAAGCACCAAGACTCCAGCGGGCATCAATCTATCTTTAAACGGTTTGAAAAATGAAAGTTCAATGAAAGAAAATTTAAACTACTGGAATTCATTCCAGAAGGCTGTTTAGTGCTGCTCCTTTGTGTATAAAAGTTCTTCCCACCAACTGTTTGGTTGTTTTATCCAATCATCGTAGGTACCATGGTGACTTATTTAAACTAATATTAAAAAGAACCCAAAAAATGGAAAAAACAAATAGTTTCGCGAAGTTCTGGCGGTCGTATTTATTTGGTGGTGCTGGCTTTGTTCGGATAGGGGCTGGTCTATACCGAGGTTCCCTATAGATATGGAAAACTTGAGGAAATTAAAACGTTCGGGTATACAAAACCCAACCATAAGTGAAAAACTAATGTGAAGAATTAGTGATAATGTCCTTTTCTCTTATGGGAATCTTTACACTAACTGCCCCTTCAAGGCATAAAATTGTACGGAAAGTGTCGAAACTTTCATGGCCCTAAGTACAATAAACCCTAAATACTGGGACAGTTGAAGTCCCTTGATTTGTATTCCCTGGAATGCGGGAGAAAATATGTAATATACACTTGGAAAATCCTAAGGAATTTTACC
>WNWK01033167.1:0-21364 GCA_009830355.1 Cherax destructor | reverse complement strand
CTTGGTTCGATATCCTCAGTTTTTTATTAATATCTCCTTTGTTTATGCCCATCACCCACTTGCACCTCGATGATATTCCCCTCATTCTACGTCTCCCCAGAGGTGGAGATTCAATGCTCTAAGTCTATCTTCATCGGAGATTTCTTATACTGTAAATCTTTTTAGTCATTCTTCTTTGTATGTTCTAATAAATCTATATCCATCCTGTAGTAAGGAGACCAAAACTGGCTCATAACCCAAATGGGTCTCACTAGTGATTATGGCTGAAATAACTTTTGGACTTTTTGTTATACTTCTTGAAATAAATCCTAGTAATCTGTTAGCCTTATTGCCATTAGGCACTGTTGTCTTGGCTTTAGATTTCTGCTTACCATGACTCCCAAGTCTTTTCACATTCTGTATGATCAAGCTCAACTTCCCCTAGTTTATAAATTCGGGGGAATTTATAAACTAGGAAAGAAAAATTGGGTTGAGCAAATATTCTGTTAGTGGGACGGATTGTGAAGGACGTGCCTAGTATGGGCCAACAGGCCTGTTGCAGTGTTCCTCCTTTCTTATGTTCAAAGTCCATTACCTCTATAAAAGTTAAGAACATGAAAAAAAACCCCAGTGGCCTCTGCCCCATGCAGGCAGGTCCATCCTCACCGGCACCCCATCACCGGGAACCCCCCCGGGAAAACCCCCGTAGTCAGGTCACTTCCATTAAGGAATTAGTACGGAATCTGACCAAAGTCCCAAGCTAGTCAGGCCCAACTCACACCCACCCACACCCACTCATGTATTTATCTAACCTATTTTTAAAACTACACAACGTCTTAGCTTCTATGACGGTACTCGGGAGTTTGTTCCACTCATCCACAACTCTATTCCCAAAACCCGTGCTTTCCTATATCCTTCCTGAATCTGAACTTTTTTCCCAAATTGAAACCTTTCTGCGAGTCCTGTCTTGGCTGGATATTTTCAGCCCTATTTACATCCCTTTATTCATGGTGCATGAACCAGTCTACGCAGGGGTTTACACTTAACCCCGTGGGGGGCAGGGTTTTTGTGGAGAAACAGCAAGAAACCCTGAAACACCCTCAATGAACACATTAATGCATGTAGGAACGATATCCTGAACAACGCCTGCGTACAACACCGAAATTCTACCCAAACTCTATGAAATTAAAGACGCCCGTTTAGTAATCAAAAACGATTTCCCAGATGCAAGTTCCTTGAATCAGCACTTATCCCTTTTTAACACAATTAAACAAAACAAAAGGGAGCTTTACCATCTCTGAAGTCTTAGCAAAATCCTCCAAAACATAAACCCCACCATCACATAGTCTCCTACTACACAAGCACTTCGCGGATGTGGAACACTGCTACGGGTCTTCTTTTTTAACCCCAACAGAAATATTTGTCTAACCTTTTTTATACTACCTAAGTAATTGTTTTTATCCCCTTTTTACTCGTGTGCAAGTTGTTTTCTACCTTATTGTATCACTACTACTACTACAATTATATACTACCCTCTACCACCACTATATTACACCTCCCCCTGAACCTATATATACAATGTGTGTCCATGCATTGTTTGTAACTTTGACAAAGCCCCTGGAGAGCGAAACGTTGCCAAAAAAAAATGTCTCATTAGTTGCATTTGTGTCCTTTTACTTAACATATTGTCGGTAATTCTACCAATATTAATACAGGTAATTCTTATCGACTGGCTCAGGTTTCCGTTTTTTAAAATTATCACAAATGAGATGCAGAGCCCATGCCAGTAATCGATCATGCTTGTATAAATTTCATGACTTTAATTCTTCTCTAATTAGACTTCTCGCAATACCATCAATTTTTTAAACCCCAGATTCTAAATCATACACTGTTTTCCCTACTCATAGAGGACTCGTGCAATATCACACGATGCCTTTCGGCACCCCCCCGTGACACATAACGCCTCGAAGTGTCCTTTCTGAATTAAAGAATGCTTCAGTGTATTTTGATCATATATACATCATGATTCATGTCTGGGATGCCCATCTTGACACTGTCGCTTTTTTTACAGACACTAAGAGCTCATGGCCTTACAGTTAAACCTAAGAAATGTTTTCTTGGATATTTTTAAGGTGCAATACCTTGGGTTTATTATTTCGGACAATAATCTGTCTCCAGTTCCAAATAAGACTAAAGCAGTTTTAGAAACTACTTTTCGCAATAAAAAAAAATTATTACGAAGTTTCCTAGGATCAGTAAATTTTTATAGAAAATTTGTCAATAATCAAAAAGGATATTTTCTAACCCTCAGTTCTCAAGTTACCAGATGTAATAGAATCTTTTGTCTCAGAAAAGACGCCTCTTATTCTGGACAAGGGGCTGTTCTTCTACAGTATTAAGATGAGACACAATTTCCAATATCTATCGCCAGTAAGAAATTTCTGCCGAAAGAGAAATTATTCCACAGTAGAAAAGAATGCTATGCATTAGTTTGTGGTATAAATAAGTTCAAATACTACTTATCGTAAACTCTTTACACTTGAAACTGCCCCAAGCCATTACTGTGCATAGAAAATTTTGAAGGAACAAATAGCGGACTATTAAGGTGGCCATTGGTTATCCAGTCATATAAGTTTCAGGTTGTATATTATATAGCTGGCTCGGACACTTCTCAGATTGGTGGCTGAGGTTGTAAGTGGTTCTTTTCCCACTGGAAGTTTAACTTTTATTGCCTTCAACTATAAGTTTTAGACAGGGGTAATTTAGAAAGTCGGGAAATTGGGCTATAGATTTCAAACTCCCAAGGGACTGTTACTGTGTCGCCGCCCCCCCACCATCTAGTGGACCACTGCAGAACTCAGATTTCTTCACGTCTGAGTTTTTTGTTTCTACTACTGGTAGTATTAACCTTACCTAGTATTACGTACACAAGTGTAGATATGGCCTGCATTCTTTGCCGTAATGTGATGACCTCTTAGGGAAAGAGCAAAATGACAACAGAAAATAAATAAGTATATTTTCTTCACCAAAAAAAAAAAAAAAAAACAGTTATTTTCAAATATGTAGCCTATGTACAAATTTACAACTATGTACAATGAGGCAAATGCAAGCATAAGACACGGTAATCAATGAGGCAAATACACAGTAAACCGTGGCTACCAGCAAGGAAGCAAGTCAGCCAAAGTTATTTCACAAGTGTACCACATCGTTTCTCAACTTTGGCTGGCTTCTTTGTGATTGGTTGGTTGAACCAAGGTACTGGTATAACGGCAGGGCTCCCGATCACCTTACCACCTGGTTTGCTGGTCAGGAAGCATGCCTGTAAGGGGGTGACACACTGAATACACCACACCCCACCCCAAAACGGTTCTAACAGCCAGGACAAAGCATCCTCTATGGGTAGTGTGCCACCATGGCACGAAATACTATGGGCTCACTTTTCTTCTCAACCATCCAGTCATTGGTAGTGTTCAACTCCAAGAGACTTCTAAGTCTCTTGGAGTTGATCTTAAACGAGACAGCAGACAGTAGGGGTAGCGTAGGTTCAAGACACTTTCAGACGGAAGCAAATGTCCCCATTAAAAAAACCTTGTGACCAGATTAACTCAAATTTTATTTTATGACCATAAGGGGAAAAAACAGAGCTAACATCCTAACAAATAATCAAAATCTGGACAAACGCGTCTGCCAGCACATTATCTTTGCCGTCTATGGGCGTATGGACAGCTTGTGGGTTGCACCTAAGGTCCATCTCATCAAACAATTGTTCTTGTTCTTCATTGAGCTGAGGTACGTCAGAGGATTGTGGTCACTGAAGACGGTGACCACATGTGACGTACTGGTGAGGAACACGTCAAAATGCTCAGTGCAAGTACCAGGACCACGGCCTCCTTTTTAATAGTAGAGTAGGCCTGCTGACGGGCCTGATATTTGTCTGAGTAGTACGCCACAGGTTGCAGATCACCCTCACCAGAAGCTTGGAGTAACACTGCCCCAACCCCGAATCAAAATCATCAATCTGTAGTACAAAAGTTTTCAAAAATCGGAGGCCACTTGATATAATTTGGGTCCAGCAAAATTTATTCCTGTGACTGATAAGTGAGTTTAGGGGAATAAAACATCTTCAAAGTTTTGGTGGAATCTTCTATAGAATCCTGTCATTCCCAAGAACCTTTGCAGGAACTTCTTATCCTGAGGAACGGAAAATTTTTTAATTGCCAATACTTTGACAAATTTAGGTGCTACTTTGCCCCATCTACTTCATGACCTTAAAAAGTAATAGTAGACTGGCCAAAAGATGATTTACTCGGGTTAATGGTTAGCTGAAAGGTTCTGAACCTCCTAAAGAAGGATTCAAGACGAGACACATGTTGATCCCATGTATCAGAAACTACAACTATATCGTTCAGATAGCTGTTGTGCCCTCAAGCCATTTAATAGCCTGATGGATCAATTTTGATAGTGACCTGGAATGACAAAGGCAGAAATTTCCTTCACTTTATCTATTAAAGGCACCTGGTAGTAACCTTTAAAGAGACGTAGTTTGGAAACAAAAGGGACCTTACCTACAAAGTCCACTATAACGTTCAAACATGGAAGAGGGTAAGCATCCGGTACTGTGACCTCATTCACCTTGTAGTAGTCGGTACACATCCGGAATCCCCCATAGGCTTCTTAACAAGGATGCACGGTGAAGTCCACGGCCTGGATGATTCCTCCATCAATCCATGCTATAACAGAAATTCAACTTCCTGCTGAAGTAGCTTGTTTTTCAGGATAAGCTCTGTAAGGAGATAGTTAAATATATTTAGCCGTTCCTTCATCCACATTGTGATAACCGAGGTCGTACTTTTTTGGAATATCCGAAAATATGTCTAGATAGGTTTGCATAAGGGTAGTTAGTGTTTTTGCTTGGTCTTGTGCGAATCCCGTCATTTGGGAAGAGGATCCTGGAGGATGGCCGAGTTAGAGCCTGAGTTGAACCTTTGGAATTGTGTACAGGGAATCTGGGTCGTCCACAGGGTCAGGGACAAAGGACAGTTATTACTGGGACCTTAGGTGATTCAAAGAATAGTTTAATCTGATTAATATAGTAAACTTTACCCGTACTTTTTTTTATATTTTATTTATAAACAGGTTATGTACAATAACATTTACCAAAACCTTACCTCATAACAAGAGGTTAAACATCAACATTACACAAAATCGTATTAAATGCCTGATAATGTAAACACTAGGAAGGGCCAATTCGGCCACACAGCCAAACTGGCATGAAAAATTGTAATGAAAAGTGTCATACACTAAACCTACTAAATACACTAACCTAAAACACTACACATGACCTTACAAACAAAAGGTCTTTATTGCTCCACTCCACAAAGAGAGTATATCACAAAACAATATGAGCATATATATCCCTGACAAAAAGATAAAGGAAACTTCCAACAAATACAACATGTCATATCAAACATGGTAGTAATTTCTCAAAACCCCAATTATCCTACCCATCTAACCCTCCCCCTAAGTGCCTAAAAGCACACGTACCCTGAAACCTAAACGATGCACTGTGAGCATCCCTACACAACTTTTAAAACCATATGTACAATACATATAAATACAAGGCCCACAGGACCTATAACATAACATTGACATACTAAAATGAAAGTTACAAAACCCCTATTATCTCATAGTACCATACAAAACATCTCACCTAAACTTTACAATGTTATACCATCACATGAAAAACAAAACAGACACCACACTCACACACACGCCCAACATACATTCTAGGTCATGGGAACCTGTCTTACCAGTACTCATGAAAAAAACCTGGCTCCACACACAGGAGGCGCCTCCACGCCTTGTTGACGCCCACGGTAAGGAACAGGTGAGATACCCTGACACCCCGAACCTTCATGTCTTGTGGAGAACCATTGACCTTTCTCGAGTTCCTTTGTGTGCTTTTGTAGGTAAGGCTCCACACTGGCGCTGCAGATTCTAGGATTAGTCTTTGTTTACATTCTTTGTCTATCATCTTCCCTTAACTTTCCATCTCCCTTCTTTCTAACCCTTCTCTTTCTCTATTCCTTAAAGCGTTAGCTACAAGTTTCTCTCTCTCTCGAGGGAGAAAGAGATAGGAAGCACTGTCGAGCTTCACAACCCTCAGGTGAAGGAGCCTTGCTGCCATCTATCAGCAGATGCTCCACTCATTATGAAAAAAAATATGTCATATTCCATCACCCAGTAGGCATACAAGTGTTGCTCAAAGTGGCAAGAAAATGTTTAAGCATTTATTAAGTCTTAGAACTAACGAAGAAAAAGATATTAGACAAGACATAACCTGTGGCTGTAATGAAGTGTTACTTTGTACAGGTGGTCTTGAAACAACCCAGCTAGGTGCGAGTCTTCTAGGTAGTCTTCACAATAACCCAACCAGGTGCGAGTCTTCTAGGTGGTCTTGACAACAACCCAGCCAGGTGCGTGTCTTCTAGGTGGTCTTGACAACAACCCAGCCAGGTCCCTCAGCTTTGACAGAAGGTGTTCAGTCACTCAGCTTTGACAGAAGGTGTTCAGTCCCTCAGCTTTGACAGAAGGTGTTCAGTCCCTCAGCTTTGACAGACTTAAAATCACACCGGGTGTACTATTTTCAATGCTGATTCATAATATACACTTAAAAATGTAAAAAGAGATCGTTTTATCATTATACGATGCCCTCTTTTCATAGTAATTCCTAATTTAGGACTTCCCCCCATCTACTTCCTAGTCTCCCCCACACCCACAGACGTTTTTAAAACGCCGCCAGACAACCACATATAAACTGCCTGAACGATGAAGCATCAATAACCAAACCACCCGCCTATCCCCTGACACCCAGTATAAAACCCCTTAGATACAGCCACACACACTCTCTGATCCCCCGCTACCCTGACCAGCCCTCTCACTCGAATACCGCACTCTCCCCTTTCCCTAATAAAATCGCGACAGTAAGATTCCAATATCCCAGAGGAAAAGCCTTACACCATCTCCCTTCGTAAACCACTTGATTACGACACCGAGTCCTGTAAAACCCTGCCGCCGAAGCTCTAATGCAGACGTCACCCGGGGCCTCTCTCATGCTCCATGAAATATGTATGAATTCTACCACCAAATATGCTACCGCCCGTCATACATCCTCAGGACAAATCCCCACATCTATACTTAAAGCTCTTAGGGTCGACAAACCCCCCGCCCCTACCCTTTTCAATACTCCACTAAACCATTCCCTAACCCCACCCAGCTCCTTGCAAAAATAAACTACATGATACGCAGTCTCGAGACCGCCTCATTTCAGACAGAACCCCTCTCTTATTATTCCCATCTAGCACAATTGTGCCCGAGATGCCAAAATTCCCAATAAAAACCTATACCCTGTTTCTCGAACCCTTGGTGGTACCCTCAGCCTCTTTAACCAGTACCACACCAACTTCCAATTATACATTGGATAAATACCTTCCCCTGCACTACCCCCTTCCCCACTCTATCCTACCTACTCACCTTCACTCTCCCAGGCTCCCTAACTACTCAAAGATACCTCAATAGATCCTCACACCGCAACAAATCCCTACCCTTCCACTACCTACGTACCTCCCTCATGACCTTACCGACCCTCCTGCCTCCTATCTCCCCTCCCGCCAAAAATTCCTGCTTAACAAATAAACTTTGTAGCCAACTTCTCAACGGAATCAACCCCAAACCCCCACCCCCACCCCAGCTGTGACAACCTTACAAGCCAACCAGTGCCTCCCATAACTCCAAATATATCTATAAACCCTTGCAAGCAAGCACCCTATATCACACTCCCGGAGAGGATATACAGCCGCCACAAACCAAAGTTTACTATAAATTAAAACATTAACCACCACTGCACGCTGCAACAATGTGACCTCACCCGGACTAAAACCACCTAACCGTCCAAGCGCTTTACTCACCACTTCCTCCGAATTTAATCCCCTCGCCAAATCACTACAATGACTGAAAATAACACCGCAAATTTTAATACTATTAACACACATCCACCCTCCCCTCCTCCCCAACGGCCCTCCCACCCATGAATCTACCTCCAATAACTTCGATTTCGCCCTGTTGATGCACATGCCAGTAGCCCCACCAAAAACCCCAATAATCATATTAACATTATCTAACCCCTCACCACTCCCTATCAATATGGTCGTGTCATCTACATATCCTACTATGCCCGTCTCACAACCCCCACACCCGTCCCCATCCCATACCCCCTCTCTAACTAATCTATAAAAGGGGTCCTGCAGATACCCGAAAAGAATCTGCGACAGGGGGCACCCCTGCCACAAACCCTTATCTAAACTCACCAGAACCCCTAACTTCCTATTAACTTGTACCCTTGCTAAAGCCCCATCATATAAGGATCTAACCCACCCCACAACTTCCTCCCCAAACCCCTGCTTGGATAAAATGTCAACCAACATTTCCCTATCCACACTATCATATGCGGTTGCCCAGTCTAATCCTAGGACTCCGCCCCCTTCCTTATGTTCCATGAAATTCCTAATTCTCCTATGCCCCGTCCTAATGCTACGTTCAGGTATCCCATACTGGACAACCTCCAATACCTTTTTCAACACCCTTTTCATGTGATTTGCCAGTATCTTTGCATAGATCTTATAGTCTGAGCACAACAAAGTTATAGCCCTATACCCCTGCAACCTATCACTATCCCTACCCTTCGGCACCAACACCACTACCCCAGTTCTTTGCACTTCCTCCATTTTACCCCTATCCTTCATCTGATTAAACACCTTCACTAAAACATCCTTCAATACATAGCTACATAGAAGTCCCCAGGCAATCCATCCACCCCAGGCGCCTTCCCCATCCTCAACCCCTGCACCACCTGCCATACCTCGTCTACTGTAATCCTCCCACCTAACACCTTCCTATCCTCCTCTCCCAATCTCCCCTGGATTCCCTCCAAAACAATCCTCCTACTAACCTCATCCCTATCCCTACCCTCAAATTTACGCTGAAACCATAACCTTGCATAAGCACACATCCCCTCTGTTATGCATAACACCTGACCCTGATGATACCCACCCATCTCCTCCTCCACTGTTAACGCCGCCAGCGTCATGCCTGTTCTACGTTTCCGAAACCTCCGTAATACCGTGCCCAAGAGCCTATCCTTCCATAACACCTCTTCTAATTGACTACGTACCCTTATCGCCCTAAAAACAACATTCTGAGTATCCGTAATCTCCCCTTAAGGTACGCTATTTCCTACTGATGCCTCCCCCCCTCACCCCCCTCTGTAACAGTCCCTTAACCACCATTCCAAATAACACTGTAACCCATACCTACATCCCGCCTCCTCCACACCTTCACGCCTATAATAACCTCTCACCGCATCCTTCGCCGTCGTATTCCACCACTTCACCACATCCCTAATCTCCCTGCCTTCACCCCATAAACCCTCCCACCAAACCGCAAAACCCTCACGATTCCCCTCCCGTTTTAACAAACTTACATTCATCCTCCACAGATCCGAATAAAATTTAACAGCACCCACCCACCCTAATACTGCCACCACACCTCTATGATCTGAAAACCCTACGCCAATGTTACGCACCTCTTCCACATTTATATGCGAGGACATATACACCCGATCTAAACGTGCTGCATATCCTCTCCTTATGAACGTATGTTCCACCATGACATTCCTACCATCTACCACATCTCGAACCCCCACCGCTCCCAGTAAGTCTCGCAACTCCGCTAGTACACATCCGGCACCCCTCGGTTTCACATCACGCTTCCTAATTATGTAGTTCCAGTCACCCGCTAACACAGTTACCTCAGGGAGTCCCCGTAATGCATATACTAAGTAATCCCTCACAAACTCACCCTTTAAACTACGTACATTAACCACGGGCATATACACGCCAATGAAGCTAACTGGGATGTCACCCCATTCACCATCAACCCTAACAATATTCCCGCCCCCCACCTCCTCTAATGACCTCAGATGAAAATTGATTTTTTCAGAACTACCAGCGTACAAAGTAAAACCCCGCAACTGCAGATCCCCACCACACCTAAAATTATGTTCTTGGAGAAAACACATGTCAATGCCCTCTCTCCGCCATGTCCGTTCAACCCACATCCTCTTGACCTCGGCCCTAAGGCCGTTCACATTCATACTGTTACACTTGAAGGCTTCACCGGTGGTTTTCCTCGATGCTTCATCGCTCTCGACTCTCCTGCTTTGACCACTGACCCACCCCCACTGAGACCTACTCCCTCGTTGTCCAAGACCTTACCCTTGACCCCCCTCCCTCCCCTGACCACATTTACGAACATTTTCTTACCTGTCCTCTGACCCGGCGTCAACACGTCATCCTTCACCGAGCCACTTGATCTCTTGCGGGTTTCCCCAGCCACCTCCATGACATCTTCAGACACCTCATTCACATCATTTTCCTCCCTATGAACCACAGCCTCAACCACACACACTCGGACTGACTCCTCACTGCCACCAAAAGCACCCTTACTCACATCCTCACTCAGCACTTCACCCGGGCTTGCTGTTACCTCCGGGTAGTCCTTCACCATGGACTCCTCTCCCACAGAAGGCGGACTGTCAAGCATCATCCTCAGGTACACCAAATCGTCCACCTCCTCCTGCATGACAGCGACCTTGCTGTCTTCCACCATCACCGGTTGCGTCACAGGTGGCAAGGAGATCACCACCGCCTCTGCTTCCTCTACCACGTCACTCACCTTCTATCTCCACTGTCCATGTACCCTGAAGATGACCCATGCACCTCCTGGGCCACTCCTGAAGGGCCCTCCGCACCATGCTCCTGCCCCCCACCCCCACGTTGTTGCTGGGGTCGTGGTCCACGTCTCTCAGGGCATATAGCTGCTGCTATATGCCCTGGCTGACCACAGAGCCAACACGTCCGTACTTGCTCATGTACATCACGTAAACTTGCGTCCTAAATTCTGGCATCAGGATGTACGAGGGGATTGGCCTCCCCAAAGACATCTTTAAACTGTAAGATCCCTCAGGCATTCCAGCGTAGGTACCCTGCGCTCACCTGCCAACATTCGTTGCGTGGATCTCGCACGTCCACAGCATCCGCTTCAAAAGGGATATTCCGAATACATATCCTCGTAAAAGTTGCCGATTCATCTTTTAATCGCACCTCCAAACCCTCTGAAACGACCATGCGCTTCTCCTGGTAGACATCAACAACCCTCTCATAGGCACCACTTGTCAAGAACTTCACAAACAATCGTGTAGCTCCATTTAATGAAATCCCATAAATGTCTGCTGTGGGAATTCCATAAGTGTCTCTGAGAATGGTTGGCAAGAGAACTTCAGCATTTGATGGATAAATAGCGCCAACAAGCACCTCTATGCACACAGTATGCATTCTCCTTCTGTACGTCTCCGTCATATTGGAGAAAATAAAGTTGTCGTTTTACCCGTACTGGGTTTATCAAGAGGTGCTACCACGTAGTTTAAATCAGACATTTTCTTTATTACCTTCATCGGTCCCATAATCCTTGCTTTCAAGGTGTGACCAGGCACAGGTTCCTGGACCAACACCTTGTCTCCAGGGTTAAAAGAGCTAAATTTAGCAGTTTTGTCATATCTCTGTTTCATGTAGTATTGATCAGATTTTAAGTTAGCCTTAGTCAGCTGACGAGCCACGTGCAAGCAATCTCGTTTAGGGATCATAGGGTGTTGTGCAGGCATCTTCTCCCATTCATCTTTCCTTGAATACGTGTCCGGCCTCTCACATGGTGTCCAAAAATAAGCTCAAAGAGACTGCACCCCTTTGATTCCTGCACAGTTTCTCGCATTGAAGGCAGCAATAGAGAAAGCAGTTCATCCCAATCTGAAGGAAAATGCATGAAATACTTAAGCATCATTGTTTTTAGGATATGGTGAAGCCATTCCAAGGCGCCTTGGAACTGAGGATGATAGGATGTGGACAGTTTTTGATGAATTCCTAGCCTAGTTAAAGCTTTTCTAAATGATTTTGCTGTAAAATTAGTGCTCTGGTCACTCTGGATAGATTAGGAAATATCAAAGTGGGAAATGAACTTGAGGGCTTTAAGAATGGCCTTGGTGTTTATACTATGCATAGGAACTCGAGATACCTATTAGTTTTATCCACAATGGTAAACAGATATTGGTTACCTGACTTGACTTTTGGTAATGGTCCCGCACAGCTGATAATTAAGTCCGCAAATGGCTCTCCATCTGCGGGTATGGGATGAAGTGGTGCGGATCTAATATAGTGTCCTGGCTCACTGACACAACGGGAGGCAATAAAAAAAATTGTTTTAAGATCCTGTAAAGGGTTTTAGTGACAGCCAGATGTCCTCCTAAGGAAGAACTGTGAGCTATTTTCAGGACCTGAGTTCTGAACTTTTTAGGAACTTCAGGGACTTTTCACTAGATTTACAAGACCCTGGCCAGTTTTCCTCATAAAATAAATTGTTGAGCTCTAGATCTCAGTCCTCTAAGGATAGGTCAGCATTCTTTGTAGACATTCCTTTGACATTGCCTGAGTTACGTCCAACATTGGCGAAGAGTTTTCGGTGGTTACTATGGGCTCGGGACTGCACCTAGAATTTAGAATATTATTGTCAAGCAATAATACAGCATCTTTCAAGGGAAATCCCCCAGACACACCAACTGTTAAATACACAGTATAATACTTACTGGTAATGAAGATTCTATACAAAGGAACAAAAAACACAGCTTCCTCATAAGCTTCTAATAACAGTGAGGAGTTTAATGAGGTCTCAGAAATTGGAAGTACTTCCTCTCGTAAGAGGTGGATACCTCAACGGGGCTTTCATTCTCCTTAAGGAACACTTGGCTGTGACTGTAAAAGGGTGCCATACTTGCCATATTTCCTGCTGATTTGTTTTAGCAGGAATGATAGGTATTTTCCTAAATGTAGTGGCCTCTTACCACTAGCCGCTAGGTTAGCTAACTTGGGGCAAGTAGCCTTTATGTTACCAGGCTTACGAGAGTGATAGCAGGTGATGGGTTCGGAATTCTTGTCTCTTGCTCCATGCTGACTTTGAGGAAGACGTCCTTGTTCAACTCCAGCTTCCCTCTTTGTAATACAGTCAGAGGTCCGTCTACGACGATCTGTGTATACCAGGTTGCTGGGAAGAAAAGTTACAGGCCTGCTTGGACAAGGAGCAGTTGACCTCAAATGTGTCAGCAAGCCCAGCTGCCTCTAATGCAGTTGCAACTGAATGGTCTTCTAAGAACACCCTAACCTCTGATCCAACTGACTCAAGAAGGTTGTCAATTAGGACTATTTGTTCTAACTCACTAAAATTAGTGACACCAGTGGCTTTGTATCACTTAGTGAATGTTTTAGATTGCCCACGAACAATGAGCACATAGGACTGACCCTACTGATGTTTACTCAGTTTAAATTCTCGCCTATACTTGGCGGGAATGCAGTGATATGCGCCGAGTACAGCTGCTTTCACAAGGTCACAATTAACAAATTTTTTATCACCCAATCCAGCTATAAACTCCTTTGCTTTTCCGTATAATGCTGAATGAACGAGTGCTGCCCAATGCTCGAATGGCCATCGCAAAGCTCAAGCCTGATTTTTAAAAGATTCGAAAAATTGTCTAGGAACTGAATCAGAAAACCGAAGTACTAGCGACACAGATTTTTTAACACTGAAATTGTCAACCATAGTATGCTAAAAATGCCTCCTCTCCTTCTCTACACGTCAAACTCCTTAGCAAAAGCACGATGCTCCCTGGTCGTCTCAAAGTTGAGACGGCTAACTCGAGCGCTAACGAAGCAGACTTCCCCCGAGGAAATCCCGACTCGCCACCTATTTCCCCAAATGGCTGTTGGTCCAGTCACTCAAGAGTTTTCCCTCCTGTATTTTGAAGGAACGGCAGCGGAGATCAGCGATTAACAGCTCCCATAGCAGCAGAAATCTCAGTTTGTTACGTCATGTTACCTGAGTCAACCTTTAATTGGTTGCATATACACTCACGAAGCTGTGCAGCAGCAAGAGTTTGTTGATACTCCAGAATACCAATTGAACAAACAATTCGCCAGCTGTACTGTAGTCTGGGCAAATTTTGCAGGGTATATTCAGTCACCAATCGCCTAACCCGTGTTGGTGGTATAACCCACAACAAAACGCAACACGAAGCGATAACGCAGATCGACTTATAGGTTGCATCGCAATACTGAAGGCACGCTCATAGAGACAATGCGAAGAAAAATTATGTGATGAAAAGGTCACCTCACCACAAATGCAGCAAAAGTTGTCTGCACTATTCACACAAGTACGAGGTATCTGAAAGAAGAAAACAACAAACAATTAGAAGATAAACAGAAAATTTATTCATTAATTTATCATTATAATACAGAGCATGACAGCTAAACTGTCTGCTGTGGTCATCCACAGCAGACGCTGGATATCTTGGAGCAACATAACAAAATAACAAAAAAAGGCACAATACCGTGACTGGAACAATACACAAATAACCCATACATAGAAGAGAGGAGCTTACCACGACGTTTCGGTCCGACTTGGACCATTTACAAGGTCACACTAACAAAAAGGAGAGAAGTAGGGAGTATATATAGAACAGCAGACAGGGACGGGAACGAGAGAGGAATTGGTGGAAGTATATGACTGACTCCACTACTACTACTACTACTACTACTACTACTACTACTACTCCAACACTTCCTCTCTCGTTTCCCTCCCTGTCTGCTTACCTATATATACTCCCTCCTTCTCTCATTTTTGTTAGTGTGACTTTGTAAATGGTCTAAGTCGGACCGAAACGTCGTCGTAAGCTCCTCTCTTCTATGTGCGGGTTATTTGTGTATTGGAGCAACATCTCAGGCGATGGGACTTTGTGGGATTTATCGACTCCTCATCTCTTCTTTATGATCTGTAATGAGATACTGTGAACTGGAAAGGACAATAGCTTCTCCATCCACTTAACATAAGACTATCAGCGCCTACTCAGAATAAAGAACACCATATCTTCATGACATCTTACGAAGACATCCCGGACTAAGAAGCTTCTCCTGTCTTAAGATATCACTGGAACCAACGGCGGCCAATTTGTTTTTGTGACATTTAAATAAATACTTTTAATTTTTTTTATTATTACTTTTTCCTCAAAGTTATTTTTTTCCATAATTTTGATGAGGATTAAAGTGTTCAACTAAGGTACTGAACACCTATTTCCAATCTGAGTGACTGATTACCTCATCTTCCATTGTCTCCAGTTTCGGCATCTTTAAATTACCTCTGAAGTGGATTGATAAAAGCATAGGTTGACGAATCGACTTCAAATAAAGATGGCTGAGTGTTGTATGTGCGTTTAATTTCTCATCTTGTCCGGATTGTGTACCAATATTGTAATGATTTTTGCAAGTCAAAGCAATGTAATGGAATCTTAGTACAGAGGATATCTACAATCATATATATTTATTAACCACTGGCGCAACTCAAAGGCAAGACCTACTTCCACTGGGTGGGTCACGGCCACCTGTGACATGACTTCATCTGCTACATCTCATCGTTTCCTGGTAAATAAGAATCTGTCTTCCTGCCAATGCTTCAGATTCATGAACACTGTTGAAGTGATTACCTCTCAAGGCTAAGCAATTGATCATCTCAGACTACTACTATTTCAAGTTTTCCATCATCTCCAGTATTATTAACTGTTTTGGACTGATAAAGCCACTGGTTGAAGACACCTTCCATAATACTGGTACCGATATATTGAACATGAGTTTAATTCTTCTACTTGTCAGTTTTATAACTACCAGTTCTAAGGTCTTGACCGCCAACTTCCCGGTGAGGGACTGATTTCCTTATATTCCACTGTCTACTGCGTAGAGATCTGCAAAGCTAAAAGACTGATCTTTTCCTGTCTTCTGTCTGCAAGAATGATGGACTGAGTACCTCACCTTCTCCTGCCTTATGCCTACAAGGCTGATAGACCGACTAAACCATATTCTATAGCCTTTTGTCTGCAAAGCAGTGGGAATTATTACCTCGTCTTCTGATTACCTCACTCCTAGCCAGTGATCACTGCTGTCGTGGATCGCCAGTGATCACTGCTGTCGTTGCCCGCCAGTGATCACTGCTGTCGTGGATCACTAGTGATCACTGCTGTCGTGGATCGCCAGTGATCACTGCTGTCGTGGATCGCCAGTGATCACTGCTGTCGTGGATCGCCAGTGATCACAGCTGTCGTTGCCCGCCAGTGATCACTGCTGTTGTGGATCACTAGTGATCACTGCTGTCGTGGACAGCCAGTGATCACTGATGTTGGGGACAGCCAGTGATCACTGCTGTCGTGACCTGCAAGTGATCACTGATGTCGTGACCTGCAAGTGATCACTGATGTCGTGACCTGCCAGTGATCACTGCTGCCGTGGCACACCATGTGGTTATTTTACCTTTTCATACACAATGTGTTGCCAGGCACCAGTTACTGTACTACGACCAGTGAACAAGACAACTTCCAGGATCCAGTTACTGCACCACCCAGTGAACAAGACAACTTCCGGCTCAGTTACTGCACTACCACCAGTGAAAAGACAACTTCCAGTCTCAGTTACTCCACCATTACCAATGAACAGACAACTTCCAGGCACAGTTACGCAACACCACAGTGAACAAGACCTTCCAGGCTCGGTTACTGAACCACCACCAGTGAACAAGACAACTTCGGCACCAGTTACTGCACCACCACAGTGAACAAGACAACTTCAGGCATCAGTTACTGCACCACCAGTGAACAAGAAAACTTCCAGGCACCAGTTACTGTACTACGACCAGTGAACAAGACAACTTCCAGGCACTAGTTACTGCACCACCATCAGTGAACAAGACAATTTCCAGGCACTAGTTACTGCACCACCACCAGTGAACAAGACAACTTCCAGGATCCAGTTACTGCACCACCACCAGTGAACAAGACAACTTCCAGGCTCCAGTTACTGCACTACCACCAGTGAAAAAGACAACTTCCAGTCTCCAGTTACTCCACCATTACCAATGAACAAGACAACTTCCAGGCACCAGTTACTGCAACACCACCAGTGAACAAGACAACTTCCAGGCTCCGGTTACTGAACCACCACCAGTGAACAAGACAACTTCCAGGCACCAGTTACTGCACCACCACCAGTGAACAAGACAACTTCCAGGCATCAGTTACTGCACCACCACCAGTGAACAAGACAACTTCCAGGCACCAGTTACTGCACCACCACCAGTGAACAAGACAACTTCCAGGCATCAGTTACTGCACCACCACCAGTGAACAAGACAACTTCCAGGCATCAGTTACTGCACCACCACCAGTGAACAAGACAACTTCCAGGCATCAGTTACTGCACCACCACCAGTGAACATGACAACTTCCAGGCACCAGTTACTGCACCACCACCAGTGAACAAGAGAACTTCCAGACTCCAGTTACTGTAACACCACCAGTAACAAGACAACTTCCAGGCTCCAGTTACTGCACCATCACCAGTGAACAAGACAACTTCCAGGCTCCGGTTGCTGCACCACCACCAGTGAACAAGACAACTTCTAGGCTCCAGTTACTGCACCACCACCAGTGAACAAGACAACTTCCATTTTAATAAGGACCACTGTTTACTTATACCAACGATGAAGTCACCTCTGCTGAACTTCACTCAGCATCGCTCGACATCACTCAGCCGGAGCAGGCATCACTCAGAAGTGTCAGACATCACTCCGCAATATCAGACATAACTTACCAGTGTCAGACATCACTCAGCAGTGTCGGACATTACTCAACTGTGCCAAACATTGCTCAGCAGCAGAAAACATTACTCTGCAGCAGAAAACATCACTCACCAACACCAAACATCATTCACAGCACCAAACATCATTCACCAGCACCAAACATCATTCACCAGCTCTGTAGTCAGTCTGTACTGTCTGCATAGACAGCCTGTGCTGTCTGCCAGCTGAATTCATGTTTCGCACCATGCTAGTGCTGCCACCTATAGGCCTATACTCACTTCAGTCAGCCCCACCATGTTCCTTTCTCACTCATGCAGCGGCCTTCACTAGAGTAACAGACTTACTCTCCTCTCTCTCTCGCGGGCATAACCCTCCGGGCCATGGGCACAAAACACACTGCCTGTGTACCCACACTTTATTACTAATAAAGTAAGAAGCCTCTGAAGCCTTATCATTGCTACCCCGCTCTGCAGAACGACACAACACAACATATGGAAACATTGGTAAACAGTTGCGGTCGCAGCAGATGTGTTCGTCACGAGGAGGGAAGGAAGAGGAATGAAGTTATCTTCACTTCATCACCCTACACAAAAAGCATCCGTCTCTCAACGAGTTATCCTGATGTTGTGTCTGCAAATCTCATCATCCAGACACACATACAAGCAGGATCCAGGCCGAAATTTGTTGAATTTCTCTGAGTTGTGGCATCCCACTGTGACTTCACGCCACAGCTTCCCACGCTGTTGTTGTTCAGCTCAGTACAGCTATTTCAGCAAGTCAGAGGTGTGTTTGTGATGATTTCTGCGTCCAGTGTGAGTGTTTCTCCCCTAGTTTGTGGGTAGGTAGGAGCGGTAGGATTCCTCTCTGCCCTGTTTTCTGTGAATTTCCTTGTGAATTCTTGCCAGAGCTGTGTATCCGAGTGCCCCAAGCCACGGTGATCACTTGAAGCCACATGCAGTAAGCCACGTTTGGTGTGACCAAGCCATGTGGGTTAAGCTAGATACCAAGCCACGCTGTGGTCTGCCGCCCGCATCAACCCATGACATCACCACGATGCTGCCTGACTCCAGTGACGTCACCCTGGACGTCTGCCTAACGTCACTCGCGATGTCACCCCATGACATCTGACACGACGTCACCTCGCGACGTCTGCTGACGTCACTCGCGATGTCACCCCATGACATCACCTTACGATGTCACGGTTGACATTACCACATGATGTCCAGAGTGTTGTAGTTTCACAGTTAGCAAATTGTTGCATTATTGTTGAGAAGATTGAGAGAAGAAATATGTCGATTGTTCATTAATTTCTCTCAGTCAGTGTTCTCACATGTTCTTGTATTGCTTAGTCTCGATTTTTGCACAGAAAAGCGTCAGTTGCTAGTAAGCCATGTTGTACCGCATGTGCAGTATGTGTGTGCAGTTTCTTGTGTCCTATGTAGCACCTGTGTGTTACTTTGTCACCTGGTGTGTGAGCCCGCGCTCCGTGCGCTTGACAGCTGTTGGCCCATACTAGGCAGGTCCTTCACATTCCATCCCACTAACAGAATATTTCCTCAACCCAATTTTCAATGCTACCCAAGTCATTTGTCGAGTCCAGGCGTCAGTTACGAGCGTCTGAGCCCCTTGTACAGAAAGCTCTTTATTGTTTGCCACTCATAGATGCCTCTGCTGAATCGTACCCACGACGATTCTCTCATCGAGATCCGTTCCCCTTCACCTTCTGACCATCAGAGACAGTTATTGTAGACGACCAGTCTGGGGACGCTTCGACCATCCTCTGTGGTAACTTCAACTGTCGAGAGAATGACACTCATCAAGCCGCAGTTAAGCCTGTCGGCAGGCGACTGTCAGCCTCGTGTCACTGCTTCAGTGAGCAGCGTGCACAAAGATGATGTAATTTGACTGCTGGCCCACTCACTGCAGTAAGGTGTATGCTGTTACGACCTCCAGATGTTTCGCCGAGTCGTCTCTGCCACGACTCACTCGCCAGCAGCAACAGCCCCAGCGACAGTACCAGTCGAGACATGTCCTCCTGAGTCGCTTGTCTGAAGAAGTCCTGTCCAGTTGCGACTACTGACGACGCCTCACTCGAGGGCACCAGCAGGTTGTGCCCCAGGTTGAGTGAACCGTGCAGCGACTACTACGAAATCTGCTTCACCGTCCCAGAGGAAACCGTACCTTGTTCCATCACAGCTCAGCCGCAGTGATGTCTCCTGTGTTGCAGTATCTGTCCAGATGCAGGAAGGCGTGCAGTGCTGCATGGACACTCACTGCCTTTTTTTTCTTCTCTCTCTGGAGGAAGTTTTTTTTTCATGTCCATATGTTTATGTATATATGTTTTATTTTGTGTTCTGTGTCCTGTTCTTGTGAGAGAGAGAACGAGTTTTTTTTATTGCCTGTCATGGTCAGGGTCGACCATGGGTGCATGGTCGAGCGATGTAGACAGCCTGTACTGTCTGCATAGACAATCTATGCTGTCTGCCAGCAGAGTTCATGTTTCGTGCCATGCTAGTGCTGCCACCTATAGGCCTATACTCACTTCAGTCATCCATACTATGTTCCTTTCTCACCCACGCAGCGGCCTTCACTAGAGTAACAGGCTTACTCTCCTCTCTCTCTCGGGCATGACCCTCCGGGCCATGGGCACAAAACACATTGCCTGTCTACCCACACTTTATAACTAATAAAGTAAGAAACCTCTGAAGCCTTATCATTGCTACCCCGCTCTGCAGAACAACACAACATATGAAAACAGCACCAAACATCATTCACCAACACCAAACATCATTCACCAGCAGCAAACATCATTCACCAGCACAAAACATCATTCACCAGCACCAAACATCATTCACCAGCACCAAACATCATTCACCAGCACCAAACATCATTCACCAGCAGCAAACATCATTCACCAGCGCCAAACAATATTCACCAGCAGCAAACATCATTCACCAGCACCAAACATCATTCACCAGCAGCAAACATCATTCACCAACACCAAACATCATTCACCAGCAGCAAACATCATTCACCAGCACCAAACATCATTCACCAGCAGCAAACATCACTCACCAACACCAAACATCATTCACCAGCTCCAAACATCATTCACCAGCAGCAAACATCATTCACAAACACAAATCATCATTCATCAGCAGTAAACATCATTCACCAGCACCAAACATCATTCACCAGCACCAAACATCATTCACCAGCACCAAACATCATTCACCAGCAGAAAACATCATTCACCAGCACCAAACATCATTCACCAACACCAAACATCATTCACCAACACCAAACATCATTCACCAACAGCAAACATCATTCACCAACACCAAACATCATTCACCAGCAGCAAACATCATTCACCAGCACCAAACATCATTCACCAGCACCAAACATCATTCACCAGCGCCAAACAATATTCACCAGCAGCAAACATCATTCACCAGCACCAAACATCATTCACCAGCAGCAAACATCATTCACCAACACCAAACATCATTCACCAGCAGCAAACATCATTCACCAGCACCAAACATCA
>WNWK01033166.1:0-21364 GCA_009830355.1 Cherax destructor | reverse complement strand
GGGATGTATAAATGCTAGAGGGCATACACACAACTGAGGGGGGAAGCAGTTACTCAGTGACCTTGATACCTCAAAGGCGATGGGTCCGGACAATATCTCCTGTTGGTTCTTCGGGAAGGAGCTGAGGTACTGAGTGTGCCACTTACCATAATATTCACACCCCGAAACTGGGCAGCTACCGGGATGTATGGAAAAGGCCAACTTAGTCCACATTTTAAAAAAAGGAGACAGAAAAGAGGCACTAAACTAAAGACCGGTGTCCTTACATGTATAGTGTGCAAAGTCCTGGAGAAATCATCAGGAAAAGAATAGTGGCATCGGGAGCTGAATAGAATAATAAACACCAGACAACGGATTCTGGGAAGGAAAATCCTGTGTAAAAAAACCTACTGAGTTCTATGATAAACAGAAGTAAGGCAAGAGAGAGGGGTGGATTGATTGCATTTTCCTGGACTGCAGGAAGGCCTCGACACAGTTCCCACATGAGATTAGTAAAGAAGTTGGAAGAACAAGCAGGGTAACGGGAAAAGGGCATTTGGAACGGATCGGGGAATACCTCACAAGGAGGCAACAACGGGTCATAGTGCGTGATGGTATCACAGTCGGCGCCTGTGACGAGCAGTGTACCGCAGGCGTCTGGGACTGACCCTGGGGTCATTTTTGG
Source organism: Cherax destructor (assembly GCA_009830355.1). Lineage (NCBI taxonomy): Eukaryota > Metazoa > Arthropoda > Malacostraca > Decapoda > Parastacidae > Cherax > Cherax destructor. Next base: position 20,700 of record WNWK01033166.1, on the reverse strand, counting down.
GATATGTATATATAAATGACATGACGGACGGATAGACTCAGAAGTGTCTCTGTTTGCAGATGATGTGAAATTAATGAGGAGAATCACATCGGAAGAGGACCAAGCAGGACTTCAAACAGACCTGGACAAGCTGACATCTGGTCTAGCAACTGGCTTCTCAATTCAATCCCACCAAATGCAAAGTCATGAAGATCGGAGAAGGGCAAAGACCACTGACAGAGTACAGGCTAGGCAGACAAAGGCTACAAACCTCGACAAAGAAGAAAAGACCTTGTGGTGAGTATAATGCCAAGCACATCTCCGGAGGCACACATCAACCAGATAACTGTGGCAGCATATGGGCGACTGGCAAACCTAAGATTAGCGTTCCGTTACCTTAACAAGGAATCGTTCAAGACACTGTACACCGTGTATGTCAGGCCCATACTAGAATATGCAGCACCAGTCTGGAACCCACACCTGGTCAAGCAATAAAGAAACTAGAGAAAGTGAAAAGGTTTGCGACAAGGTTAGTTCCACAACTCAGGGGACTGTCCTATGAAGAAAGGGTGAGGGAAATAGGACTAACAATACTGGAGAAAAGAAGGGTCAGAGGAGACATGATAACGACATACAAAATACTGCGGGAATCGACAAGGTAGACAGTGACAGGATGTTCCAGAGGGAACACAGAAACAAGGGGACACAACTAGAAGCTGAATATTCAAATGAGTCAATGGGATGTTAGGAAGCATTTCTTCAGCCATAGAGTAGTCAGGAAGTGGAATAGTCTAGAAAGATATAGTGGAGGCAGGAACCATACATAGTTTTAAGACAAGGTATGATAAAGCTCATGGAGCAGGGAGAGCAGTGACCCAGTAGCGGACAGCGAAGAGGCGGGGCTAGGAGCTGAGTCTCGACCCTGCATCCACAATTAGGTGAGTACAATTAGGTGAGTACGTGCAACACACACACACACAGGAGCTATGACGCACCCCTGCAATCACAAATAGGTGAGTACACACACACACACACACACAAAAGGTTAGTTCCGGAGCTAAGGGAATGTCCTGTGAAGAAAGGTTAAGGGGAAATCTGCCTGACGACACTGGAGGACAGGAGGTTAGGGGAGACAGGATAACGACATACAAAATACTGTATGGAATAGATAAGGTGGACAGAGACATGATGTTCCAGAGAGGGGACACAGAAACAAGGGGTCACATGGAAGTTGAAGACTCAGACGAGTCAGAGGGATGTTAGGAAGTATTTCTCCAGTCATAGGGTTGTTAGGAAGTTTAATAGTCTAGCAAGTGATGTAGTGGAGGCATGAACCATACATAGCTTTAAGACGAGGATGATAAAGCTCATGGAGCAGGGAGAGAGGGACCTAGTAGCCATCAGTGAAGAGGCGGGGCCAGGAGCTAAGTTTTGACCCTACAACCACAATTAGGCGAGTACAATTAGGTGAGTACACACACACAAATATACAACAGGCCTAGTGTCTATTCGACATGTGCCTAGGACAGAATGGTAACACACACACACCCGTCGGCGGGAGTAACAGCGTCACTCAGTGCTCACGGGCTTCAGATTCTTCCTGGCCTATCCAGTGTTAGTGGTCAGTGAACAAGTCGAGAAGTAAAACACAAGCTGACTAAATCAGATAAGGGAGGTGAGGGCTACAATTTACAAAAAACATTTTGGAAGTGTAATCAGTGCCAGAAGTTGGAGGCTTAGAACCGGGCGGATTGCCACAAGCCAGCATTCCTGCAAATTCAAAAATAATAAGTGTGACTCAAGTCAGAGTTAAGTGCAAGTCAAGGATAGATGAGTTAGTGCATAATAGAAAGCCATAAAGTGAGGGGAAAGAAAAGAATAATTAACCAGCAGTTAGTCTGAGGTTTTCTCGAAAAAAGTGTGTTCATAATAAAGGCTAAAGTGTCCAGCTGTTCATCTTGTTGTATACTGAAGGATTATTACTCATATAGTCATACGCAATATAGATATAACAGGTGATAAGTGTGGTGAATAAAGACTCAAGCCCGGTAAAGAAGGAATAACTGAAGAAAGAAAAAGTGGCCAGGAGGAGAAGGAGATCATCGTTCATCTTTCAACCGGGATGGACCCCCTACCGCTGCCAGCGTAACGTGACGTACCATACCTATGTTGTGGTGACAGGTGCATGTTGGGGTGATCAGTTTCGGTCATGAATCACTGGAACGGGGGGGTCATGCCCTGCTCCGGGATGATTATCACACTACAGCTCTTAGCATTTAGAAGGAAAACAGTCTTGGTGGGTGAAGATAGATAACTTGGTAGGGGTGGGTGGTACGCAGTAGGTGATGCCCAAATAAGACTATTCAACTGATAGTAATTTTTAAACACACAAAAGACAGTAACAGGAAACCAAGTGATTGGGTACATATGCAGTACATAGGTAGTACATACGTGGGTACATAAAGGGCATAAGGATACATGTGGATGCATAAACACTCACACACATACACAGGCTCAAACACGTGGGTACATAAATACGCATAAGGGCAATAATTCACACAGCCTTTGACCATTAGGGCCTCCCCACCCCATCCCTCTTCCACAATCCTCTCCCTCTTCCTCTCCTCCACCCCCAGTCTCCCCTCCCAGGCCTTTCTGCTCTCACATCCACCCACCCTCCCTACACTCTCCTCTCTCTACATCTCTCTCCCCTCCCTCTATCTCACACTCTCCCCTCTCCCTTTTCTCTTCCTCTCTCTCCCTCCCCATTCTCCTTTCTCTCCCTTCCCCCTTACAACTACCCCCACCAACCCCACACCCTCCCTACACTCCTCTTTACATCTCTCCCCCTCTACCTTCTCTCTCTCCTTTTCCACTCTCCCTTTTCTCTTCCTCTCCCTCCCCATTCTTCTCTCTTTTCCTTTCTCCCTTCCACCCCCTTCCCCCCCCCACCCCTCCATTCTCTCGCCCCCTCCCTCTCTTTCCCCCTTACAACTCCCCCACCCCTCACACCCTCCTTACACTTTCCTCTCTCTCTCCATCTCGCTCCCCTCTCCTCTCTCGCTCTTTTCCTCTACCTCTCTCTTCCTCTCCCTGTCCCCCCATTTCCCACTCTTTTTCCTTCCTCCCTTTCACCCCTTTTCCCTCTAGCACCCTTCCCACTCTTTCTCCACCCCTTCCTCACCTCCCGGCTTCTCTCCATCACTCTCTCTGGCCCTCTACCTCTCTCCCTTCCCCTTACAAAACTCCACACCCTCTCCCTCTCCCTCTCCCTTCTCTCTTTTTGCTCCTCCTCTTCCTTTTCTCTCCCTCTCTCTCCCTTCTCCTATTCCCCCCTCTTTTCTGTTCCTTCTTCCCTTCCACCTCTTTTCCCTCTAGCACCCTTCCCCCTCTTTCTCCACCCTTCCATCACTCTCCCTGTCCCTCTCCCCATCTCTCTCCCCCTTAAACACTACACTTCCCCAAACACACACACAACTACATCAAACAATGGTGTCTCAGAGGGAAACTCAAAGGCCCAGGGGATCAGAAGAGAATGGCTCTGGTAGGGAAGAATGTATGAAAGAGCAATGCCAAAGGATGGAACAAGAGTGGGAGAGTAAACTAGTAGATGAGATCTCTGCAAGAATGGAGAAAAAGATGGAGGCAGTGCTTTTGTGAAATTGGAAGGGAGGTTGGAGGAGAGAAGAAGAAAGGAGAGTCACAAGTCGAAGCTGCAGTAGTCAGGATAGGGGCCTAGAATGTGAGGTAAATAGGCTGAAGCGAGTTACAGGGTATGGACCAGAGGGAACATATCATCTGAGCTTGTACACCCTTACTGAACAAGGAACTCAAAGGGAAGGAAGGAGACATAACCTACACTAAGGCCTATCAGTCCACCAAGCAGGGCTGAGGAATGAAGGGGGAGAGCAGCTGGGAGCGGGGGTGGTGGTGGGAGACGAGGGTGTAGGTGGAAAGGGGAATAGGTCACACACAGTGGCACGACCAAGCCACCAAGAGCTATAGGAAAACATTAGGGAGACAGAGGGAAAGGCAATGGGTGGTGGAGAGGGAGAAGTCAGTGTTTATTCACGGGCTTCAGGAGAGCGAGTTAAGGACACACAATGAAAGACGGCAGGAGGAAAGACAGGAGATTGAAAAGATCATCAGAGAAATAGGTGAAGAGGACATGTCTGAGATAGTAAATTTTCAGAGAATAGGGGGGTATGTGAAGGGGAGAAAACGGCCGGTCAAGCTGATTTTCAAGACAGAATCAGTGCGAAACAGGATCCTGCAATAGAAACCATGGCTGAAGGAATTGTCAGCATGCAAGAGGGTGTTCCTAGACCGGGACAGAACAAAAACAGAATGACAGCAGCTGAGAAAGTGGAGGCAGAAGCGAAAGGAGCTAGGGAGAAAGACATGGACAGAATCAGCAGAGATGAACCAGAGCAGGGCAGAGCAACAAGAGCAAGCACACACAGACCCATCCCCAGAACCCCAAAACCAAACATGCTATCCCAACACAGACCACAATCCACACTTACATCCCCCACCCCACACTATGTAGAATCCCGCAGCACACCGCCAGGCCCCACCCCACAGACCCCCAAAACACAGTGTTGAGAGAAACTGAATGTATGGTACACCAACGCTAATGGAATAACGAATAAGTGGGAGGAGTGGCATGAAAGAGTCAAAGAGGCATCACTGGACATCCTCACTGGACATCCTCACTGGACAAAACTCACAGGGATGATAACAGATGCCATCTTTCCAAAGGGATATCAGATCCTGAGGAAAGACAGAGGGAACAGAGGGGGTGGAGGAGTGGCACTGCTGATCAAAAACCGATGGGATTTTGAGGAGCTGCAGAGAGGAAACAGAGGAGAAGCAAGAGATTATATAACAGGAATGCTTCAGTCCGGATGTCCAAAGGTGGTAATTGCAGTGATGTATAACACAACACATAACAGAAGGAGGCCAAGGCAAGAGTATGATGAGAGTAATAGAGTGATGGTTGACAAACTGGCTGAAGTAGCCAGAAGGGCTCATGTGAGCAGGGCGAAGCTACTGATCATGGGTGACTTCAACCACAAGGAAATTGATTGGAAGAACAGAGACACATGGGGGCCAAGAAATGTGGAGGCCTAAGATGATGGAGGTGGTACTGGAAAATCTCATGTACCAACACGTAAGGGACACTACTAGAGAGAGAGAAGACGAACCAGCGAGACTGGACCTAGTATACACCTTGAGTAATGCAGATATTGAGGACATCATATGTGAAAGACCCTTGGGCCAATGATCATGTGTTCTAAGCTTTGAATACATGGTAGAGTTAGAGGTGAAGGGGAAAGCAAGAAGAGCTGGACAAATGAAGCCAAACTACAAGAAAGAAGACTATGTAGGCATGAAGAATTTCCTGCATGGAGTTCAGTGGGACAGAGAGCTGGCAGGGAAGTCAGTAGACGAGATGATGGAATATATGACAACAATTTGCAAGGAAGCTGAGGAGAGGTTTGTACCCAAGGGTAACAGGAATAGTTAAAAAGCCAGGATAAGCCTGTGGTTCACCCAAAGGTGCAGGGAAGCCAAAACCAAGTGTGCTAGGGAATGGAAGAAGTATAGAAGGCAAAGGACCCAGGAGAATAAGGAGAGCAGTCATAGAGTCAGAAATGAATATGCACAGGTAAGAGGGAGGTCCAACGACAATACGAGAATGACATAGCAGCAAAAGCCAAATCTGACCCAAAGCTGTTGTACAGCCACATCAGGAGGAGAACAACAGTCAAGGACCAGGTAATCAGGCTGAGGAAGGAAGGAGGGGAGGTCACAAGAAATGACTGCAAAGTATGTGAGGAGCTCAACATGAGATTCAAAGAAGTGTTCACACAGGAGATAGAAGGGCCTCCAGAAAGGCGGAGAGCTGGGTACACCATCAGGTGTTGGACACAATACATACAACTGAGGAGGAAGTGAAGAGGCTGCTAAGTGAGCTAGATACCTCAAAAGCGATGGGGCCGGATAACATTTCTCCATGGGTCCTGAGAGAGGGAGCAGAGGAGCTATGTGTACCACTAACAAAAATCTTCAACACATCTATCGAAACAGGGCAACTACCTGAGGTATGGAAGACAGCAAATGTAGTCCCATTTTTTTAAAAAAGGAAACAGGCACGAAGCACTAAACTACAGACCAGTGTCACTGACATGTATAGTATGCAAGGTCATCGAGACGATTATCAGGAGAAGAGTGGTGGAGCACCTAGAAAGGAATGAGCTTACCAACGACAGCCAGCATGGTTTCAGGGATGGGAAATCCTGCATCACAAACCTACTGGAGTTCTATGACAGGGAGATAGCAGTATGACACGAGACAGAGGGGTGGGTAGATTGCATTTTCTTGGACTGTAAGAAGGCGTTTGACACAGTTCCACACAAGAGATTAGTGAAAAGCTGGAGGACCAGGCAGGAATAACAGGGAAGACACTACAATGGATCAGGGAATACCTGTCAGGAAGACAACAGCGAGTCATGGTACGTGGCGAGGTGTCAGAGTGGGCGCTTGTAACGAGCAGGGTGCCACAGGGATCAGTCCTAGATCCGGTGCTGTTTCTGGTATTTGTGAACGACATGACAGAAGGAATAGAATCCAAAGTGTCCCTGTTTGCAGATGATGTGAAGTTGATGAGAAGAATTCAGTCGGAAGAGGAACAGGCAGAACTACAGAGGGATCTGGACAGGCTGCAGGCATGGTCCAGCAACTGGCTCCTGGAATTCAACCCTACCAAGTGCAAAGTCATGAAGATTGGGGAAGGGCAAAGAAGATCACAGACGGAGTATAGTCTAGGAGGCCAGAGACTACAAACCTCACTCAAGGAAAATGATCTTGGGGTGAGTATAACACCGGGCACATCTCCTGAGACGCACATCAACCAAATAACTGCTGCAGCATACGGACGCCTGGCAAAACTAAGAACAGCATTCCGACATCTTAATAAGGAGTCATTTAGGACCCTGTACACTGTGTACGTTAGGCCCATACTGGAGTATGCAGCGCCAGTTTGGAACCCTCACTTAGCCAAGCATGTAAGGAAATTAGAAAAAGTGCAGAGGTTTTCAACAAGACTAGTCCGGGAGCTAAGGGGTATGTCCTACGAGGAGAGGTTACCTGAAATCGACCTGACGTCATTGGAAGATAGGAGGGATAGAAAGGATATGATAACGACATATAAAATACTGAGAGAAATCGACAAGGTGGACAGAGACAGAATGTTCCAGAGATGGGACACAGCAACAAGGGGACACAGTTGGAAGTTGAAGACTCAGATGAACCACAGGGATGTTAGGAAATATTTCTTCAGTCACAAAGTTGTCAGGAAGTGGAATAGTCTGGGAAGTGATGTAGTGGAGGCAGGATCCATACATAGCTTTAAGGAGAGGTATGATAAAGCTCATGGAGCGGGTAGAGTGACCGAGTAGCGGCCAGTGAAGAGGCGGGTCCAGGAGCTGTGACTCGACCCCTGCAGCCACAACTAGGTGAGTACAACTAGGTGAGTACACACACACACACATACACACACACACACACACACACACACACATAAGAGGTATGATCAAGCTCATTGAGCAGGAAGAGTGACCCAGCAGCGACCAATGAAGAGGTGGGGGCCAGGAGCTATGAATCGACCCCTGGAACCACAACTAGGTGAGTACAACTAGGTGAGTACACACACACACACATACACAAAATAAAAATTGGGGGCTCAGGGAGGAAGTGGAAGACTCAGGGGATCAGAGGAAGATGGACCTGGAAAGGAAGAATGGATGGAAGAGTAATGTAAAAGGATGGAACAAAAGTGGGAAAACAAACTAGGTGAAATTTCTGTGAAAATTCAGAATAGAATGGACGCAGAGAAGAAATGTTAGTTGTAACCTAAACCTGCAGAAGCCAAGATATGGGCAATAGAAGATGAGGTAAATATGCTGAAGTGAGTTACAGGGGCAGTGACCAGAGGAGACATGGCATCTTAAGCAGGTAAACCCTAATAAATGAGGAGTCCAATGTAAAGGAAGGAGACAAGACTTACACTAAGGCTCTATCAGTTCATCAAGCAAGGCAGAGGAATGAAGAGGACGAGCAGTTGCACACTCTGATAGTGGTAAGTGAGGGGAAGCAGATAAAGATGACAGGGTCCATGCAAAGGCACGACCAACCTACCAAGAGTTACAGGAAAAATAAGGAGACAAAGGCTATGTACAAATGGGACCCAGAGACACAGAGAAAAAGGCAATGGGAGGAGGAGAGGGTGAGGTCAATCTTTATGGACCTCAGGAGAGCGAAGGAGGACACACAATGAAAGAGCGGTAAAAGAATAACAAGAGATTGAAAACATCTTCTAAGATATAGGAGAGGAGGACTTGACTGAGATAGTAAATTTTCAGAGAATATGAGGAGTAGAATTCCACAGCAGTAGAATCCCACAGCAGTAGAATCCCACAGCACCCTGCCTGGTCTACAAACCCCCAACATCCACGAACCTCCCGAACTCAGTGTTGGCATGAAAACTGCAGGTACACTAACACTGATGGAATAACGAATAAGTGGGAGGAGTGGCATGAAAGAACCAAAGAGACATCACTGGACATCATAGGTCCCACAGAAACCAAGCTCACAGTTGTCATCTTTCCAAATGGATATCAGATCCTGAGGAAATACAGAAGTAACAGAGGGGGTGAAGGAGTGGCACTCCTCATTAAAAACCCATGGGATTTTGAAAAGCTGTAGAGAGGAGACAGGAGAAGAAAAAGACTACATAATAGGAACACCTCAGTCTGGAGGTCCTAAGGTGGTACTTGCAGTGATGTATAACCTCCCACAGAATAGAAGGAGGCCAAGACAAGAATATGATGAGAGTAACAGAGCAATGGTTGACACACTGGCTGAAGTAGCCAGAAGGTCAGAGTAAAGCTACTGGTTGTGGGTGATTTCAACCACAAAGAAATCGACTAGGAAAACCTGGAGCCACATGGTGGCCCAGAAACGTGGAGGGCAAACATGTTGGAGATGCTACTGGAAAATCTGATCCATCAGCACGTTAGGGACAGTACCAGAGAAAGAAGAGAGGATGAACCAGCAAGACTGGACCTAGTGTTCACCTTAAGAAGTGCAGATATAGAGAACATCACATATGAAAGGCCCCCTCGGAGTCAGTGATCATGTGATTCTGAGCTTCGAATACATATTACAGTTACTAGTGGAGAGGAAAGCAGGAAGTGCAGAGCTGAAGAAGCCAAACTACAAGAGAGGGAACTACACAGTCTTGAGGAACTTCCTGCACGAGGTTCAGTTGGACAGAGAACTGGCAGGGAAATCAGTCAATGAGATAATGGAATGTGTGACAACAATACGAAAGGCAGCAAAGAAGAGGTTTGTATCCAAGGACAACAGAAATATTGAGAAGGCCAGAACGAGCTCTTGGTTCACACAGAGGTTGAAACACAGAGGGGTGGAGTACACCACCAAGTGCTAGACACAATACATACTACCAATGAAGTGGTTAGGAGGCTGCTAAGCTAACTAGATACCTCAAAGGCGATGGCGCCGGATAACATTTCTCCGTGTGTCCTGAGAGAGGGAGCAGAGGCACTCTGTGTACCACTAACCACAGTCTTCAACACATTTATCAAAACAATACAGCTCCCTGAGGTATGGGAGACAGCAAATGTAGTCCAAATTTTTGAAAAAGGAGACAGCACTAAACTATAGACCAGTATCACTGACATGCATAGTATGCAAAGTCATGGAGAAGATTATCAGGAGAAGAACTTATCAACGACAACCAGCACGGATTCAGGGACGGGAAATCCTGTGTCACAAACCTACTGGACTTCTATGACAAGGTGACAGCAGTAAGACAAGAGAGAGAGAGTGGGGTAGGCTGATTGCATTGTCTTGGACTGTAAGAAGGCTTCTGACACAGTTCCACACAGGCAGGTATAACAGGGAAGGCACTGCAATGGATGAGCGAATACCTGACAGGAAGGCAACAGCGAGTCATGGTACGTAATGAGGTGTCAGAGCGGGCGCCTGTTACAAGTGCGGTTCCACAGGGGTCACGTCTAGGACTGGTGCTGTATCTTGTATATGTGAATGACATGACGGAAAGAATAGACTCAGAAGTGTCTGTGTTAGCAGACGATGTGAAGTTAATGAGGAGAATTCAATCGAATCGAAGGAGGACCAGGCAGAACTATTAAAGGATCTGGATAGGCTACAGTCCTGGTCCAGCAAATGGCTCCAGGAGTTCAACCCCACCAAATGCAAAGTCATGAAGATCGGGGAAGGGCAAAGAAGACCGTAGACAGAATACAGTCTAGAGGGCCAAAAACTACAAACCTCACTCAAGGAAAAGGATCTTGGGATGAGTATAACACCTAACACATCTCCTGAGGTGCACATTAACAAAATAACTGATGCGTCATACGGGCGACTAGCAAACCTAAGAATGGCATTCCGACATCTCAGTAAGGAGTCGTTCAAGACTCTGTACACCGTGAACATCAGGCAGCACCAGTTTGGAACCCACACCAGACCAAGCACGTCAAGAAATTAGAAAAAGTGCAGAGGTTTGCATTGAGACCAGTTCTGAAGTTAAGGAACATGTGCTACGAGGAGAGGTTAAGGAAAATCGACCTGACGACACTGGAGGACAGGAGGGACAGGGGTCACATGATAACAACATATAAAATACTGAGAGGAATCGCCAAGGTGGACAGGGACACGATGTTTCAGAGATGGGACACACCAACAAGGGGTCACAGTTGGAAACTGAAGACTCAGATAAATCACAGAGATGTTAGGAAGTATTCCTTCAGTCACAAAGATGTTAGGAAGTGGAATAGTCTGGAAAGGGAGGTGGTGGAGGCAAAATCCATACATAGCTTTAAGAATAGGTATGATAAAGTTCACAGAGCAGGGAGGGAGTGACCTAGTAGCGACCAGTGAAGAGGCGGGGCCAGGAGCTATGAATCGACCCCTGCAACCACAATTAGGTGAATATACACACACATACACATCACGAGGAAAACAGGAAAGAAGGTGAGAAGCTGACAGGGAGCGACCAGGAAGTATTGAGGAGCTCACCACAAGATTTATGGAAGAATTTACAAGGAAGACAGATAGGCTCCCAGGAAACGAAGGCGGTAGGCAGTAAGTGCTGGACACACTACACACAACTTGTCGATGTAGATACCTTGAAGATGGTGAGCCCAGATAACATCTCTCCTTGAGTCGTGCGAGAAGGAGGAGATGCACTGTGTGTGTCACTAACAACAGTCAACAAATCTATCAAAACATGGCAACTGTCTTAGGTGTGTAAGACAGCAAACGTAGTCAAAATTTATAAGAAAGGTGACAGACAGGGAGCATTAAGACCGCTTTCACTGACATGTGTTTACCTGGAGTTTACCTGGAGAGAATTCCAGGGGTCAACGCCCCTGCAGCCCGGTCTGTGACCAGGCCTCATGTTGGACCAGAGCCTGATCAACCAGGCTGTTACTGCTGGCCGCACGCAGTCCAACGTACGAACCACAGCCTGGCTGGTTAGGTACCGACTTGAGGTGCCTGTCCAGTGCCTGCTTGAAGACAGCCAGGGGTTTGTTGGTAATCCCCCTTATGTATGCTGGGAGGCAGTTGAACAATCTTGGGCCCCTGGCACTTATTGTGTTGTCCCTCAACGTGCTAGTAGCACCCCTGTTTTTCATTGGGGGGATGTTACATCGCCTGCCGAGTCTTTTGCTTTCGTAGGGAGTGATTTTCGTGTGTAAGTTTGGTACTAATCCCTTGAGAATTTTCCACGTGTCACTCTATAACACCGTAATCAAACAAACAAACAAACAAACAAATTTTATTTCATTGCAGGTTACATGGGTATGGGAAATTACAATGTAAATTGAGTGCAAGGAGAGCCACTGACATGCCATGGCATTAGGGGCAGCTTATTCTAGTCCTTAAAAACTATGTACTTAATATTAGAGAAATTTATTGAGTTTATTCTAGTTAAAAATTATTTTCAAAATTACAATATGATGAAATTTTACTGTTTAAATTATTATATAATGATATTAGATCTTAGATTGTTACAGGTGTTAAGATTCTTGAATGATAATATGGAATTGAGATTATCTTAAGGAAAATAACATTGAGCATTTTTGACATTAACTTATAATATGAGTAGGGGTAACATAATAGTAACATATTATTAAAAATTGAGATTATCGTATAGGAAAGTAACAATGAGCATTTTTCAAAGTAGTTTATAGCATGATCATTTAGGTTTGGGTGAGTAGGTGGTTTTGAGTTGAGTCTTAAATTGATTTTCAGACAAGATTATCTTAATATTTACTGGTAATGAATTCCAGATTCTGGGGCCCTTTATGTGCATAGAATTTTACATAGGTTGATATGAACACGGGGTATATCAAAAAGTGATCTGTGTCGTGTGTTGTGGTCATGGGTCCTATTAAAGTTGGTGAGGAGAGTTTTGAGCAGAGGGTTTATATTAGAGTGTAAAGTTTTATATATGTAGTAGGCACAAGAGTAAGTATGAATGTTCTTTACGGTGAGTAGTTTGAGACTTTTGAATATTGGTGGAGTATGCTGTCTAGAGTGGGAATTTGTTATCATTCTGACTGCGGCCTTTTGTTGTGTTATGAGTGGTCTAAGGTGATTTAACGTTGTTGATCCCCATGCACAGATTCCATAGGTGAGATACGGGTAGATAAGTGAATGATATAGTGCAAGGAGAGCTGATTGAGGTACATAATAGCGTATCTTTGATAATATGCCTACTGTCTTCGAGATTTTCTTGGAAATTTGTTGTATATGTGTTTGGAATTTAAGGCTACTGTCAAGGTGGATTCCTAGGAATTTTCCCTCTGTGAGTCTTGTGATGGGTGTACCATTAAGTGTTATGTTAAGTGGAACATTTGTGGCTTTGCTTCCAAACTGTATGAAGTAGGTCTTGTCAGTATTGAGAGTAAGCTTGTTAGTCGTCATCCATGTTGATATTTTCTGTAATTCGGCATTAACAGTGTTGGCCAGTATAACTGGATTTGGGTGAGAGAAGACATATGTTGTGTCATCTGCAAATAAAATGGGTTTGAGTAGTTGTGATGCATTCGGTAGGTCATTTATGTAAATGAGGAATAGGAGTGGCCCCAGGACACTTCCTTGAGGGACTCCGACTGTAATTGGTTGTGTGGAAGAGTTCGCTCCATTTGTGTACACGTATTGGCTTCTGTTGGTGAGGTATGATTTTAGGTAGTTAAGTGGGTGCCCCCTTATACCATAGTGTGCTAATTTTGTGAGCAGTAAATCATGGTCGACTGTATCAAAAGCTTTGCGGAGATCAATGAAGATTCCCAGTGGGACTTCTTTTTTCTCAAGTGCTGTATATATTAACTCATAGATTTACGGGCCCACTGCTGCACACCACTTATTGTGTGGGTATTGGGAGAGATAAATAGGTTGTCAAAGACACTCCTTGTATGGTGGTTACGGTATATTTACGAGTCTGTGAGAGGAGGTGTACCCGCACGTCTGTTCAGCTGTATGTCTACGGCTTAGTGAGAACACTGCCTCTGCGTGGGCATACACATGCGCAGAGCCTCTGACGTCAGAGGGTATCAGAGCTTCTGACGTCAGAGGGTATCGTGACGTCACACGCAAAGGGACCGGCTATGTAAACTAGATGATTCTGATACACTACACAAGTGTATTTATGACACTGACACAACAATATTGTACCTTATTGTTCCAGTCACCATATTGTACATTATTGTTCCAGTCATAATATTGTACCTTATTGTTCCAGTCACAATATTGTACCTTATTGTACCAGTCACAATATTGTACTTTATTGTTCCAGTCACAATATTGTACCTTATTGTTGCAGTCACAATATTGTACCTTATTGTTCCAGTGACAATATTGTACCTTACTGTTCCAGTGACAATATTGTACCTCATTGTTCCAGTGACAATATTGTACCTTATTGTTCCAGTCACAATATTGTACTTTATTGTACCAGTCACAATATTGTACCTTATTGTTCCAGTCACAATATTGTACCTTATTGTTCCAGTCACCATATTGTACCTTATTGTTCCAGTCACAATATTGTACCTTATTTTTCCAGTCACAATATTGTACCTTATTGTACCAGTCACAATATTGTACTTTATTGTTCCAGTCACGATATTGTACTTTATTGTTCCAGTCACAATATTGTACCTTATTGTTCCAGTCACAATATTGTACCTTATTGCACCAGTCACAATATTGTACCTTATTGTTACAGATACAATATTGTACTTTATTGTTCCAGTCACGATATTGTACTCTATTGTTCCAGTAACAATATTGTACCTTATTGTTGCAGTCACAATATTGTACCTTATTGTTTCAGTCACAATATTGTACCTTATTTTTCCAATGACAATATTGTACCTTATTGTTCCAGTCACAATATTGTACCTTATTGTTGCAGTCACAATATTGTACCTTATTGTTCCAGTGAGAATATTGTACCTTATTGTTCCAGTGAGAATATTGTACCTTATTGTTCCAGTCACAATATTGTACCTTATTGTTCCAGTCGCAATATTGTACCTTATTGTTCCAGTCACCATATTGTACCTAATTGTTCCAGTCACAATATTGTACCTTATTGTTCCAGTCACCATATTGTACCTTATTGTACCAGTCACAATATTGTACCTTATTGTTCCAGTCACAATATTGTACCTTATTGCACCAGTCACAATATTGTACTATATTGTTCCAGTCACGATATTGTACTTTATTGTTCTAGTCACAATATTGTACCTTATTGTTCCAGTCACAATATTGTACCTTATTGTTCCAGTCACAATATTGTACTTTATTGTTCCAGTCACAATATTGTACCTTATTGTTCCAGTCAAATATTGTACCTTATTGTTCCAGTCACAATATTGTACCTTATTGTTCCAGTCACAATATTGTACCTTACTGTTCTTTATGCTTCTTACTAAATATAACAACCAATAATTACACATGCAAAAATACTTAATAATACAATAAATAATAATAGTAAATAAAAATATATACAAACAATGAGAAAATAAGAATATAAACAAAACATTAAATTAAAACGACAATATTGTAGAGTCTGGCTGCACAACTCTACCTTAAACAACAATATTGTAGAGTCTGGCTGCACAACTCTACCTTAAATAACAATATTGTAGAGTCTGGCTGCACAACTCTACCTTAAACAACAATATTGTAGAGTCTGGCTGCACAACTCTACCTTAAACAACAATATTGTAGAGTCTGGCTGCACAACTCTACCTTAAATAACAATATTGTAGAGTCTGGCTGAACAACTCTACCTTAAACAACAATATTGTAGAGTCTGGCTGCACAACTCTACCTTAAATAACAATATTGTAGAGTCTGGCTGCACAACTCTACCTTAAACAACAATATTGTAGAGTCTGGCTGCACAACTCTACCTTAAATAACAATATTGTAGAGTCTGGCTGAACAACTCTACCTTAAACAACAATATTGTAGAGTCTGGCTGCACAACTCTACCTTAAATAACAATATTGTAGAGTCTGGCTGCACAACTCTACCTTAAACGACAATATTGTAGAGTCTGGCTGCACAACTCTACCTTAAATAACAATATTGTAGAGTCTGGCTGCACAACTCTACCTTAAACAACAATATTGTAGAGTCTGGCTGCACAACTCTACCTTAAATAACAATATTGTAGAGTCTGGCTGCACAACTCTACCTTAAATATATCAATATTAATTATAATTTTTTAAAGCACATAACTATCATTGGTTTGGTTAGCTTCCCGTGGGGACTATGTTCCCCGAGGGGACTATGTTCCCCGTGGGGACTATGTTCCCCGTGGGGACTTAATGTCATTAATAAAGATTCATTTTTCTTGCAGTACATAGAGTTGCGGTTTAAGTCACGAACACTACGGAAGATGGCAACAACACTCCAGTTACTGGGGTCATTCGTGTACATGGGTGTGTGTCTGTACGCACCATCACTGGCTCTCTCCTCAGTCACCAGCCTCCCCATCTGGGCCTCCGTCCTCTTAATGGGACTCATCTGTTCCTTCTACATCACTATAGTAAGCTGACTTAGACTGCACTCAAAGTAAAGCATCTTAGCCATTATGTAAAGTGTCTATGTAAGTCAGTTCACATGGTAGCCCGGGGCCTGGTGGCAAAAACTCTCTCTTCACACGCTGACAATCCGGGTTTGATTCCCTGTAAGGGTGGAAATATTGGGCATGTATCCTTACACCTGCTGTCCCTGTTCACCCATCAGTAAAATGGGTACCAGGGTGCTAGTGGACTAGTGTGGGTCGCATCCTGGTACAAAATAGACCTAATTTTCCAGAAATGCTCAGCATAACAAGTGGCTTTCAATATAAAAGTATGTCACTGATGTCAGCTATGGTCTGTATACCTTGTACATGTACTTGTAGTAAACAAAGATATTATTATTATTATTATTATTATTATTATTACTATTATTATTATTATTATTATTATTATTATTATTATTATTATTATTATTATTTTTATTATTATTATTATTATTATTATTTTTATTATTGAAAGCTGTGTTATCATCTTCACACAGCTGTGTTATCTTCTTCACAAAGCTGTGTTATCATCTTCACAAAGCTGTGTTATCATCTTCACAAAGCTGTGTTATCTTCTTCACAAAGCTGTGTTATCATCTTCACAAAGCTGTGTTATCATCTTCACACAGCTGTGTTATCTTCTTCACAAAGCTGTGTTATCTTCTTCACAAAGCTGTGTTATCTTCACAAAGCTGTGTTATCATCTTCACAAAGCTGTGTTATCATCTTCACACAGCTGTGTTATCATCTTCACAAAGCTGTGTTATCTTCTTCACAAAGCTGTGTTATCTTCACACAGCTGTGTTATCTTCACAAAGCTGTGTTATCATCTTCACAAAGCTGTGTTATCATCTTCACAAAGCTGTGTTATCTTCTTCACACAGCTGTGTTATCTTCTTCACAAAGCTGTGTTATCTTCTTCACAAAGCTGTGTTATCATCTTCACAAAGCTGTGTTATCTTCTTCACAAAGCTGTGTTATCTTCTTCACAAAGCTGTGTTATCATCTTCACAAAGCTGTGTTATCTTCTTCACAAAGCTGTGTTATCTTCTTCACACAGCTGTGTTATCTTCTTCACACAGCTGTGTTATCATCTTCACAAAGCTGTGTTATCTTCTTCACAAAGCTGTGTTATCTTCTTCACAAAGCTGTGTTATCTTCTTCACACAGCTGTGTTATCATCTTCACAAAGCTGTGTTATCTTCTTCACAAAGCTGTGTTATCTTCTTCACAAAGCTGTGTTATCTTCTTCACACAGCTGTGTTATCATCTTCACAAAGCTGTGTTATCTTCTTCACAAAGCTGTGTTATCTTCTTCACAAAGCTGTGTTATCATCTTCACAAAGCTGTGTTATCTTCTTCACACAGCTGTGTTATCTTCTTCACACAGCTGTGTTATCATCTTCACAAAGCTGTGTTATCTTCTTCACAAAGCTGTGTTATCTTCTTCACAAAGCTGTGTTATCATCTTCACACAGCTGTGTTATCTTCTTCACAAAGCTGTGTTATCTTCTTCACAAAGCTGTGTTATCTTCTTCACAAAGCTGTGTTATCATCTTCACACAGCTGTGTTATCTTCTTCACAAAGCTGTGTTATCTTCTTCACAAAGCTGTGTTATCATCTTCACACAGCTGTGTTATCTTCTTCACACTGCTGTGTTATCTTCTTCACACAGCTGTGTTATCTTCTTCACAAAGCTGTGTTATCATCTTCACACTGCTGTGTTATCTTCTTCACACTGCTGTGTTATCTTCTTCACAAAGCTGTGTTATCTTCTTCACACTGTTAAATGTGTTTGCCATCACGCAAATAAATGTGTTAATTTCTCATCAAATAACTGGTATTAGTCTTCAAGCAAATTAAGCTGTGTTAACTTTCACAAAAAATGTGCTGTGTTAGCACTCACTCCAAGTATCTTGTGTTAGTCTTCACGCAAAGTAACTTGTGTTAGTCTTCACGCAAAGTAACTTGTGTTAGTCTTCACGCAAAGTAACTTGTGTTAGTCTTCACGCAAAGTAACTTGTGTTAGTCTTCATGCAAAGTAACTTGTGTTAGTCTTCACGCAAAGTAACTTGTGTTAGTCTTCACGCAAAGTAACTTGTGTTAGTCTTCATGCAAAGTAACTTGTGTTAGTCTTCACGCAAAGTAACTTGTGTTAGTCTTCACGCAAAGTATCTTGTGTTAGTCTTCACGCAAAGTAACTTGTGTTAGTCTTCACGCAAAGTAACTTGTGTTAGTCTTCACGCAAAGTAACTTGTGTTAGTCTTCACGCAAAGTAACTTGTGTTAGTCTTCACGCAAAGTAACTTGTGTTAGTCTTCACGCAAAGTAACTTGTGTTAGTCTTCATGCAAAGTAACTTGTGTTAGTCTTCACGCAAAGTAACTTGTGTTAGTCTTCACGCAAAGTAACTTGTGTTAGTCTTCACGCAAAGTAACTTGTGTTAGTCTTCACGCAAAGTAACTTGTGTTAGTCTTCACGCAAAGTAACTTGTGTTAGTCTTCACGCAAAGTAACTTGTGTTAGCCTTCAGGCAAAGTAACTTGTGTTAGTCTTCACGCAAAGTAACTTGTGTTAGTCTTCACGCAAAGTAACTTGTGTTAGTCTTCACGCAAAGTAACTTGTGTTAGCCTTCACGCAAAGTAACTTGCGTTAGCCTTCACGCAAAGTATCTTGTGTTAGCCTTCACGCAAAGTATCTTGTGTTAGCCTTCACGCAAAGTATCTTGTGTTAGCCTTCACGCAAATTAACTTGTGTTAGCCTTCACGCAAAGTATCTTGTGTTAGCCTTCACGCAAAGTAACTTGTGTTAGCCTTCACGCAAAGTATCTTGTGTTAGCCTTCACGCAAAGTAACTTGCGTTAGTCTTCACGGAAAGTAACTTGTGTTAGCCTTCTCGCAAAGTAACTTGTGTTAGCCTTCACGCAAAGTAACTTGTGTTAGCCTTCACGCAAAGTATCTTGTGTTAGCCTTCACGCAAAGTAACTTGTGTTAGCCTTCACGCAAAGTATCTTGTGTTAGCCTTCACGCAAAGTAACTTGTGTTAGCCTTCACGCAAAGTAACTTGTGTTAGCCTTCACGCAAAGTAACTTGTGTTAGCATTCACGCAAAGTAACTTGCATTAGCTTTCACGCAAAGTAACTTGTGTTAGTCTTCACGCAAAGTAACTTGTGTTAGCCTTCTCGCAAAGTAACTTGCATTAGCTTTCACGCAAAGTAACTTGTGTTAGTCTTCACGCAACGTAACTTGTGTTAGCCTTCACGCAATGTAACTTGCATTAGCTTTCACGCAAAGTAACTTGTGATAGTCTTCACGCAAAGTAACTTGTGTTAACCTTCTCGCAAAGTAACTTGTGTTAGATTTCACGCAAAGTAACTTGCGTTACCCTTCACGCAAAATAATTTGTGTTAGCCTTCACGCAAAGTAACTTGTGCCTTCACGCAAAGTAACTTGCGTTAGCTTTCACGCAAAGTAACTTGCGTTAGCTTTCACGCAAAGTAACTTGTGTTAGCTTTCACGCAATGTAACTTGTGCTAGCCTTCTCGCAAAGTAACTTGTGTTAGATTTCACGCAAAGTAACTTGCGTTAGCCTTCACGCAAAGTAACTTGTGTTAGCATTCACACAAAGTAACTTGCGTTAGCTTTCACGCAAAGTAACTTGTGTTAGCCTTCACGCAAAGTAACTTGTGTTACATTTCACGCAAAGTAACTTATGTTAGCCTTCACGCAAAGTAACTTGTGTTAGCCTTCACGCAAAGTAACTTGTATTAGCTTTCGCACAAGATATGTTGCGTTAGCTTTCACACAAGGTAAGTTGTGTTAACATTCACATAAAGTAACTTGTTAACAATCACACAAGGTAAGTTGTGTTGACATTCACACAAGGTAACTTGTTAATCCCTCGTTTCAAAGT
This sequence comes from Cherax destructor, assembly GCA_009830355.1. NCBI lineage: Eukaryota > Metazoa > Arthropoda > Malacostraca > Decapoda > Parastacidae > Cherax > Cherax destructor. The sequence continues at coordinate 607 of WNWK01033166.1, read as the reverse complement.
AATCAACTGGATTTCATACATTATTATTATTATAATCAAATAGAAGCGCTAAACCACAGGGGTTATACAGCGCTGCAGGTTATTGCAGGATGCAGGGAGAATGGGTTGTAAGAGGGAGATGGATGATTAGTAGGGTATGGAGTGCAGCAGGATGGTGGATAGTGCAGGGATAGAGGATAACAAGAAATCAAGGTAGAAGGGACTGAGGGAGGTGCTAAAGGTATAATCTTCAGAGTTTGTGTAGTAAGTCAGTTTCTGTCAAAAAGTCAACGAGAGAGTCAGGATTAAAGGAGGGTCCATCTGCAAGAAGGGAAGGTAAAGAAAGGGCCGCAGAGCGAAGACGCCGTTGGAGGTAAATTCTGCGTGCTCGTTGATAGAGTGGGCAGTCCAACAGAATATGTCGAACAGACACTGGAACCTGACAATGCTCACAGAGAGGGGCAGGAAGCCTCTCCATGAGATACCCGTGAGTAAGACGAGTGTTGCCGATGCGAAGACGGGAGAGTGTAGTCTCCCAACCTCGACATTGGTGACAAGAAGAGGGCCAGAAACCTATAACCGGTTTAATAGAATGAAGTTTGTTATTTAGCAGGTCAGACCAGCGTTG
>WNWK01033165.1:0-21364 GCA_009830355.1 Cherax destructor | reverse complement strand
GGGAGGGGGGGTATAGAGAGGGAAGGGGGAGGTATGGACTCTCCCTAATATTTTGCTAAATTTTGCTGGTACTAGGGCTTGACTCTATCATCTTTTGATTCTATGTCATCTTGAAGGCTCTTGGCTCATATAATGACTCAAAAGGCATTATTAAAACCAGGTATAGATACTAAAAAATCGGGAAAAAGGAAATTAAAGTACATTTGTTTGGATTCCGTCACACTTTGGGAATTACTCCTTCATGATAAAGTTGATATTTGAAGAAGGCACCCGAAGGGGAAAATGTAGAATAAACTTTGGTATATCTGTGTCTAGCATTAGGAATAATATTAGGAAAAAAAAAATAAAAATGATGGCAAAGGAATGCAGAAAAAAAGCCTGGAAAAATCTTAACCCACTATGATAACAGGGAATGTAGATAAAGGTATGTTTTTGGAGCAACTTGCAATGTGAAAGACTGACTGATTTTGGAAATGGGGCCGGGGTTCGGCGGCACAAATACTTCTGGCAGTTTGGGGGAAAACACAGATGATGATCCCAAAATAAAAGCAAATTATTTTTGATCAAAGGGATATGGTCACTGTCTTGAACACTATGTGCTAAATTGTCCACTTATTGAGGAATATAGAGATAGACAGTATAATAACCTATGTGACATGTCAAGATATCTTATTAGTGAAAAGGGAGGATCCACTTATTCTAAGCAAATTTCCTAAAATTTTCTTGAACAATAATTTAACTGTAGATATAAATCCAAAAAATTTTTCCCTGAACATGCCCATCTGTGCTCATGATAATGCGAGCACAATGGGGGATGTTTGGAAACAACTTACAATTTAACAGACTGACCAATGTTGTATTGGCCAGGCTTAAGGGTTTGGGTCAGGTACTTCCACAGTTTAGGAGGTGATCAAACTAAATGCAAATTTGTGATCAGACAAAGGTCACTGTCTTGAACACTATGTGCTTAATTGTGCACTTATTGAGGAATATAGAATAGACAATATAATAACCCATGTGACATGTCAAGATATCTTATTCATGAAATAAGATACCCCCGCTTGTAATAGATAATTTAAATGTGATATAAACCCAAATGTACAATTGTTAACCCTTTGGGGCCTAGTGCCTAGGCCTTTTGTGTATCCATATGCTCTTGCGCTACCGTCCACAGGATGGATATGGGGTGCACAATAAACTAGCCACTCGGTGGCAAAATCTAAAAAAAAAAATCTAATTCCATATCGAATAATGATACTAAGCTTGGCTAAGACAAGCTCAGATAGATGGGAGAGCGAGAGAGAGAGAGGGTATAGGGGGAGGGTATAGAGGGAGAGAGGGTATAGGGGGTAGAGAGAGAGAGAGAGAGGAGGGTGCGTGTGTTGGGGAGGAATGGAGGGATAGAGGGTGTAGTGTTAGTATGGTAGGGTATGGGAGGGTCTAAGGGTGACCATCATATCAGGTTTCAGCCATGTTAGTTACCATTTTGTCCTAGGCACGTGTCAATTAGACACTAGGCCTGTTGTATATATGTGTGTGTATGTGTATGTAAGGAAACACTTCGAAATGTTTCTGCCCCACCGGGAATTGAACCCGGCCCCACCGTGTGTGAAGCAAGAGCTTTACCCACTAAGCCATGTGCATGTGTGTGTGTTATGTGTGTGTGTGTGTGTGTGTGTGTGTGTGTGTATGTGTGTGTGTGTGAGTGTGTAGGAGGGTGGTGTGTGTGTGTGTGAGTGTGTGTAGGAGGGCTAGGAGGTACAAGTGGGGGAGGGAAGTGTTATTGGGTTAGTGGTCAAGTTCTTGTAGGTCTACTGTCATGTGAGTGAGTGTGTGTATATGTGTATGTGTGTGTGCCTGTCCTCACTGCATTGATTCAATTAGAATATTTCACTGTGACGGCCTTCTGGGTTATCCTAGGCTCCCTACACGTATGCTCCGTGTGATAGCCTATCACTGTACTCGTGTATACCTGTATAACTTTGCTTACTTATTGAATAAACACTGTCAGAGTAGTCTAGTGTTCGTGTGACTGTATCCGTCTGTTAAGATAATCTTCCTAAAGTTTGCAATACTTCACAAGGTTTGGAATACTATCCTAATATTATACTAGACTTTTGCTAGTACTAGTTCTAAAAACGAGTAATACAACTAAGCTAAGCTAAGACAAACCCAATTGTTGGTTTATGTGAGCGTGTGTGTGTGTGTGTGTGTGTGTGTGTGCGTCTTGGCATCTCGTTCACAGGGCCTACCTAATCTAATTTTAATTCTAGAATGCTACTAACCACTGCTACTAAAAGTTACTACTTATACATTGGTAATAATATTGATGCTAATACATGAACAGTTGTATGGTATACTACTTCTGTGTCCTGACTACTTCAAGTGTATGTGTGCGTGGCGTGCGTACACATGTGTACATTTGGTTGGTAGCCCTGCGCCCTAACTTATCTTTCTACCTATGAAATTCTTATGTTTACAGCTCCTCCGAGCAGGGATTTTTCCCACACTTCAGCAACTCAGGGCCAGGAACCTGCAAAACCTGCAAACCACAACTAGGATTTTTGTACATTACATCAGATGTCTTCTGGGTCGTCAGATTGTTGATACTCTCCTGGTGTGGCACCCTGCTGGGTATTGTACCTCTTCGTTTCTTTTCTATTGGGCTCACTTAATGCAGTCACCGTACTGCTCACTGCTTGCCTTGCACTTGTCTCCCTTACTTGGGTACCTCCAGTAGATATGCTCCCCACTGTGTTATAGTTCACTACGATATATTCCCCACTTCCTGCTGTGTGGCAACCACTGTTAGGCCTATCACCGGTTCCCCTCACTGCACTTTCACTATTTACTATGTGTTTTCCCTCTGCGATCACTCGTATTTCCCTGCTTTTTGGTTTTAAATGAGTATGACACTTTAGCCTTTGCCCACGCCTGTTTGTTGCACTCGGATTCCCCTAGGACCACCCAATACCACCCAATTTAGCGGAGCTCAAAACGCGCGTGACTGCTGTGACTGACGCCTCACATGTGTGTGTGTGTGTGTGTGTGTGTGTATGTGTACTCACCTATTTGTGGTTGCAGGGGTCGAGTCATAGCTCCTGGCCCTGCCTCTTCACTGATTGCTACTAGGTCCTCTCTCTCCCTGCTCCATGAGCTTTATCAAACCTCGTCTTAAAACTATGTATGGTTACTGCCTCCACTACGTCACTTTCTAGGCTATTCCACTTCCTGACAACTCTGACTGAAGAAATACTTCCTAACATCCCTTTGACTCATAGGAGTCTTCAACTTCCAACTGTGATCCCTTGTTTCTGTGGCACCTCTCTGGAACATCTTGTCTCTGTCCACCTTATCTATTCCTCGCAGTATTTTATGTCGTTATCATGTCTCCCCTAACCCTCCTGTCCTCTAGTGTCGTCTGGGCGATTTCCCTTAACCTCTCTTCGTAGGACAATCCCCTTAGCTCTGGGACTAGTCTTGTTGCAAACCTTTGCACTTTCTCTAATTTCTTGATGTGCTTGACCAGGTGTGGGTTCCAAACTGGTGCTGCATACTCCAGTATGGGCCTGACGTATATGGTGTACAGAGTCGTGAACGATTCCTTAGTGAGGTATTGGAACCTCAATTTATGATTGTAATGTAAACCCATGTACACGAGCAAAGAAATAAAATTGTATTTGTATTTGTATTATTATTATTATTAATATTATTATTATTATTATTATTATTATTATTATTATTATTATTATTATTATTATTATTATTATTATTATTATTATTATTATTATTATTATTATTATTATTATTACTGTATCATCTGTAGATGATTCGGGATTAGCGTTCTCCATGATTATAATAATTATAATAATCTGTAGATGATTTAAAAATATCCCAATACTGTAAAAGCTGGAAATTAACTAAATAAATATATTAGAAATGTGACCATTTTCGCATGTTGATGTTCTATTGTTGGTTCCAATATGTTTTCATTATTTAGCTGCAATATAGTGTATAAAATCCTCTTTTTGCGTGTGTGATTTCTTTCGGTAGTATTAGTATTGATTGTAATAATTATTGTGATTATAAATAATGTTAATGTAGATGAGTTGAGGTGGTATTGTTAAAGTTTTATAAGAGTTTGTGTAGACGGGTTGATGGAGGGAACAACACTTTATGTAAACAAAGGTTCACTCTTACAGTTTTGTCGGCCTAAACACTCTTATAACCCCTGTGGTTTAGCGCTTCTTTTGATTATAATAATAAACACTCTCTTCCAACTACTCATATCAACTAATCTGCTGCTAACAAGTGAGTTCATAACCTGTATTAATGGCTATATAAGTTGAGAAGCCCAAATATTGTTAAGATTTATTGTGGAGATAACCACTGAGGCAACCACACCACCTCTCTTGTATTAGTAAGTAAAGTAAGTAAATAAAGTAAGTTTATTGTGGAGATAACCACTGAGGCAACCACACCACCTCTCTTGTATTAGTAAGTAAAGTAAGTAAATAAAGTAAGTTTATTGTGGAGATAACCACTGAGGCAACCACACCACCTCTCTTGTATTAGTAAGTAAAGTAAGTAAATAAAGTAAGTTTATTGTGGAGATAACCACTGAGGCAACCACACCACCTCTCTTGTATTAGTAAGTAAAGTAAGTAAATAAAGTAAGTTTATTGTGGAGATAACCACTGAGGCAACCACACCACCTCTCTTGTATTAGTAAGTAAAGTAAGTAAATAAAGTAAGTTTATTGTGGAGATAACCACTGAGGCAACCACACCACCTCTCTTGTATTAGTAAGTAAAGTAAGTAAATAAAGTAAGTTTATTGTGGAGATAACCACTGAGGCAACCACACCACCTCTCTTGTATTAGTAAGTAAAGTAAGTAAATAAAGTAAGTTTATTGTGGAGATAACCACTGAGGCAACCACACCACCTCTCTTGTATTAGTAAGTAAAGTAAGTAAATAAAGTAAGTTTATTGTGGAGATAACCACTGAGGCAACCACACCACCTCTCTTGTATTAGTAAGTAAAGTAAGTAAATAAAGTAAGTTTATTGTGGAGATAACCACTGAGGCAACCACACCACCTCTCTTGTATTAGTAAGTAAAGTAAGTAAATAAAGTAAGTTTATTGTGGAGATAACCACTGAGGCAACCACACCACCTCTCTTGTATTAGTAAGTAAAGTAAGTAAATAAAGTAAGTTTATTGTGGAGATAACCACTGAGGCAACCACACCACCTCTCTTGTATTAGTAAGTAAAGTAAGTAAATAAAGTAAGTTTATTGTGGAGATAACCACTGAGGCAACCACACCACCTCTCTTGTATTAGTAAGTAAAGTAAGTAAATAAAGTAAGTTTATTGTGGAGATAACCACTGAGGCAACCACACCACCTCTCTTGTATTAGTAAGTAAAGTAAGTAAATAAAGTAAGTTTATTGTGGAGATAACCACTGAGGCAACTACACCACCTCTCTTGTATTAGTAAGTAAAGTAAGTAAATAAAGTAAGTTTATTCAGGTATACACAAATACAGTTACATAGATTATCATATATAGACTACCTAGGATAACACAAGGTCAGACAAAGTGACTTATTTCCATTGGGGTCCATTTAATACCTTATACTATAGAGATGATATCTTATTATTATACTATAAAGGAGATATACTAGGAATAAGGCAAAATTGGTTGTTTATATTTACATGTGTGTTACCCAAAAAAAAAAAAATTCTCCCTTTCTGTCGCTACATTCATTAGGTACCTTTCTGTCGCTACATTCATTAGGTACCTTTCTGTTGCTACATTCAATAGGTACCTTTCTGTTACTACATTCATTAGGTACCTCTCTGTTGCTACATTCATTAGGTATCTTTTTGTTGCTACATTCATTAGGTACATTTCTGTCACTACATTCATTAGGTACCTCTCTGTCGCTACATTCTTTAGGTACCTCTCTGTCGCTACATTCATTAGGTACCTTTCTGTCACTATATTCATTAGGTACCTTTCTGTCGCTACATTCATTTGGTACCTTTCTGTCGCTACATTCATTAGGTACCTTTCTGTCGCTACATTCATTAGGTACCTTTCTGTCTACATTCATTGGGTACCTTTCTGTCGCTACATTAATTAGGTACCTTTCTGTCGCTACATTCATTAGGTACCTTTCTGTCGCTACATTCATTAGGTATCTTTCTGTCGCTACATTCATTGGATACCTCTCTGTTGCTACATTCATTAGGTACCTTTCTGTCGCTACATTCATTAGGTACCTTTCTGTCGCTATATTCATTTGGTACATTTCTGTCACTACATTCATTGGGTACCTTTCTGTCGCTACATTAATTAGGTACCTTTCTGTCGCTACATTCAATAGGTATACCTGGAGTATACCTGGAGAGAGTTCCAGGGGTCAACACCCCTGCAGCCTGGTCTGTGACCAGGCCTCATGTTGGATCAGAGCCTGATCAACCAGGCTGTTACTGCTGGCCGCACGCAGTCCAACGTACGAACCACAGCCTGGCTGGTCAGGTACCGACTTTAGGTGCCTGTCCAGTGCCCGCTTGAAGACAGCCAGGGGTTTGTTGGTAATCTCCCTGATGTATGCTGGGAGGCAGTTGAACAGTCTTGGGCCCCTGACACTTATTGTGTTGTCTCTCAACGTGCTAGTGGCAAAAAATAAGATAAGATTTCTTCGGATTTTTAACCCAGGATTACCCAAGAAAGTCAGTGTGTCATCGAGGACTGTCTGTCTTATTTCCATTGGGGTCCTTAATCTTGTCCCCCAGGATGCGACCCACACCAGTCGACTAACAACCCAGGTACCTAGTATTTGCTGCTAGGTGAACATGACAACAGGTGTAAGGAAACACGTCGAAATGTTTCCACCGCCGGGAATCGAACCCGGGCCCTCCGTGTGTGAAGCGAGAGCTCTAGCTACCAGACCACCGGGCCCCTGCTTTTCATTGGGGGGATGTTACATCGGATGCCGAGTCTTTTGCTTTCGTAGGGAGTGACTCTCGTGTGCAAGTTTGGTCCTAATCCCTCGAGAATTTTCCACGTGTACTGTATATAATAATGTATCTCTCCCGCCTGCGTTCTAGGGAGTACAGGTTTAGGAACTTCAAGCATTCATTCATTAGGTACCTTTGTTGCTACATTCATTAGGTACCTTTCTGTTGCTACATTCATTAGATACCTTTCTGTCACTACATTCATTAGGCTCCTTTTGGCTCTTCTTGAACTGGCTCATGCTTTGACTGGCTTTGACATGTGCAGGCAATCTGTTCCATTCCTTTATTGGAGTACAATAAAAGGTGTTTGAAGCCTGGCCACTGACTGTGGCTACTACAAAGTTGTGCTCTCTCCCCCCTAGTACTATGACTGCTTTGGTTCCCAGCCTTGACAAAATTAGCAGTAAGATATTCTGGACACTGTTTGTGAGCAATTTTATAAACTTGACTTTACTTCAGTTGTTTTACTCTGTCTTCAATATTCAGCACATCCAATTGTTGTAATTCAACCTGGTCTACATGTTCTTTTGGACCCAGGTCCAGGATGAATCTTGGACCCAGGTCCAGGATGAATCTTGGACCCAGGTCCAGGATGAATCTTGGACCCAGGTCCAGGATGAATCTTGGACCCAGGTCCAGGATGAATCTTGGACCCAGGTCCAGGATGAATCTTGTACCCAGGTCCAGGATGAATCTTGGACCCAGGTCCAGGATGAATCTTGGACCCAGGTCCTGGATGAATCTTGGACCCAGGTCCTGGATGAATCTTAGACCCAGGTCCAGTATGAATCTTACAATTTTGTTCTGGGTGATTTGCAGTTTATCTTTCAGTTTTTTTTTGTCAAGACATAGTACCATGAAGAGCAAGGGTAGTCCATATGACATTGTATAAGGGCTAGACATAGGGTCCTGCGAGCCTCAGTAGGTAGACATTGTGCTTGTCTGTAGTGGAACTTCAGTCTGGCATTCGCTTTCTTTATACTACACTGTTCCCTATCAGTTCTCCTGACATGCATGGGTCAAAGGGGATTCCCAGATATTTTGCTGAGGAAACTGAAGTGATGGATTCCCTATTACACTGGACATTAAAATTATTTACCCCCTAGAAAATGTACAGAGAACCTTCACGGCATGCATAACTGTGATAAAACACCTCAATTACTGGGAATGCTTGAAGTTCCTCAACCAGTACTCCCTAGAATGCAGGTGGGAGAGATACATGATTATATACACTTGGAAAATTCTAGAGGGATTAGTACCAAACTTGCACACGAAAATCACTCCCTGTGAAAGCAAAAGACTCAGCAGACTGTGCAACATCCCCCCCAATGAAAATCAGGGGTGCCACTAGCACATTAAACGCAATAAGTGTCAGGGGCCCAAGACTGTTCAACTCTCTCCCAGCATACTTAAGGGGGATTACCAATAGACCCCTGGCTGTCTTCAAGCAGGCACTAGACAGGCACCTAAAGTCAGTACCTGACCAGCCGGTCTGTGGTTCGTACGTTGGATTGTGTGTGGCTAGCAGTAACAGCCTGGTTGATCAGGCCCTGATCCATCATGAGGCCTGGTCACAAACCATGCCGTGGGGGCGTTGACCCCTGGAACTCTCTCCTGGTATGTTTCGTGCCAGAGTATGGCTTCCGTTTTCCCGAGGTGAAACTATTGTTTGTTGTCTTCTAACCATTTGCTGCAGGACTGTTAACTGTGTGTGCCTTGTAACTTGCCCTATTATACCGTAAAGAATACTTGTATATTCGATGATTAGTCACTTGTAAGATTAGTGATAATTTAAGGTGTAAATGATTGTTTATGTATGACACATGTGCCTGAAATGCCTAGGTATGCTTTGTAATTAATATTTTATAATATGTAAACCACACATTGTAAACTTTACAAGGAAATAAACATTTTCATTTTCATTTACCCTATGCCAATCTTGTTCTCATCTTTATACTTGCCTTTTTTAACATATTTTTGAATATTTTTCTTTTAATATTTTACTAGATTTCTGGTATTAGTTATCAGAGATGTGGAGTAAGACTATTTTTCTGGTAAATCTTTTCTTAACCTGTGATCTACCCTAATACTATTTATTTCTAACCAATAACTTCTCTAACCTATCTTTTATACAGTGGTCCCTCGACTATCATAATTAATCCGTTCCAGGAGCTATTACTTAACACAAAATTTACGAAATTCGAAACCTTTTTTCCCATAAGAAATAATGTAAATACTACAATTAATCCGTTCCACCCAAAAATATTGACATACTAAGTAATAAAAATATATATATATATATATATATATATATATATATATATATATATATATATATATATATATATATATATATATATATATATATAAAGTAGGTAAAAGTAGGTCTTAGACAGAGATGTGTAATGTCACCATGGTTGTTTAATATATTTATAGATGGGGTTGTAAAGAAGTAAATGCTAGGGTGTTGGGGAGAGGGGTGGGATTAAATTATGGAGAATTAAATGCAAAATGGGAGTTGACACAGTTACTTTTTGCTGATGATACTGTGCTTATGGGAGATTCTAAAGAAAAGTTGCAAAGGTTAGTGGACGAGTTTGGGAGAGTGTGAAAAGGTAGAAAGTTAAAAGTGAACATAGATAAGAGTAAGGTGATGAGGGTATCAAACGATTTAAATAAAGAAAATTGGATATCACATTGGAGAGAGGGATTATGGAAGAAGTAAATGTTTTCAGATATTTGGGAGTTGATGTGTCAGCGGATGGGTTTATGAAGGATGAGGTTAACCATAGAATTGATGAGGGTAAAAAGGTGAGTGGTGCATTGAGGTATCTGTGGAGACAAAAACGTTATCCATGGAGGCAAAGAAGGGAATGTACGAAAGTATAGTGGTACCAACACTCTTATATGGGTGTGAAGCATGGGTTGCAAATGCTGCAGCGAGGAGGCTGGAGGCAGTGGAGATGTCCTGTCTAAGGGCAATGTGTGGTGTAAATATTATGCAGAAAATTCGGAATGTGGAAATTAGGAGAAGGTGTGGAGTTACTAAAAGTATTTGTCAGAGGGCTGAAGAGGGTTGTTGAGGTGGTTTGGTCATTTAGAGAGAATGGATCAAAGTAGAATGACTTGGAGAGCGTATAAATCTGTAGGGGAAGGAAGGCGGGGTAGGGGTCGTCCTAGAAAAGGTTGGAGGGAAGGGGTAAAGGAGGTTTTGTGGGCGAGGGGCTTGGACTTCCAGCAAGCATGTGTGAGCGTGTTAGATAGGAGTGAATGGAGACGAATGGTTTTGGGACATGACGATCTGTTGGAGTGTGAGCAGGGTAACATTGTGTGAAGGGATTCAGGAAACCAGTTAATTGATTTAGTTGGACTTGAGTCCTGGAAATGGGAAGTACAATGCCTGCACTTTAAAGGAGGGTCTGAGATAGTGACAGCTGGGAGGGACTTTTCTCAGCTGTCGTATCTGAGCTCCTCTGCAAAGACAGTGATTATGTATGAGTGTGGTGAAAGTGTTGAATGATGATGAAAGCTTTTTCTTTTGGGGATTTTCTTTCTTTTTGGGTCACCCCGCCTCGGTGGGAGACGGCCGACTTGTTGAAAAAAAAAAAAAAAAAAAAAAATATATATATATATATATATGTGTATATATATATATATATGTGTATATATATATGTGTATATATATATGTGTATATATATATGTGTATATATATATATATATATATATATATATATATATATATATATATATATATATATATATATATATATATATATATATATATATACACATATACATTTACTTACCTTTATTGAAGAGTTGCAGGCATCTGGAAGGTAGGGATGATGACAGGGGCAGGGAGTTAGTGGTTGGAAGGGGAATCCCCCTCCAAAAGGACTTCAGGTAACAAGTTCCTCTCTGGGGTTACTTCCCTTCTTGGTCTTTTAATGCCACTAGGACCAGCTTGAGAGTCACTAGACCCCTGCCTGGTGAAGTAACTGTCCACAGTTCTCTGTTTCTGGCGACTCTTCAACACTTTCCTGAAGTACAACATGGCTCTGTCACTGAAGTGGTTGCATAGAAGGCTCATTTCAGCTTGCTCAGGGTGGTGTCTTTCAACAAATGTCTGCAACTCATTCCACTTTGTACACATCTCCTTAAGCACTGAAGAAGGCACCTCCTTCTCTCTCTCTCCCTCCTCCTTTGAAGCAATAACCTCAGCTGTGGTCTGTTGCTGTTCCAGATGAAGCTCTTGCAGCTCTTCAGTTGTTAGCTCTACCCTGTGCTCCTCCACCAACTCTTCCACATCCTCACCACTCACCTGCAACCCCAGGCTGTTCCCCAATGCCACAATATCTTTCACAACAGACACAGGGTCATCAGGGTCAGGGTCAGCCTCAAATCCTTCAAAATCCCTCTTTTCAACACAATCTGGCCACAGTGGTCTCCAAGCAGAGTTCAAAGTCCTGGAAGTCACTCCCTCCCAAGCCTTACCTATAAGGCCTATGCAATGCACGATATTGAAGTGATCTTTCCAGAACTCTCTTAGGGTCAATTCAGTGTCTGAGGTCACATTAAAGCACTTCTGAAACACTGCTTTGGTGTACAGTTTCTTGAAGTTTGCAATGACCTGCTGGTCCATGGGCTGGATGAGAGGAATGGTGTTAGGAGGCAAGAACTTCACTCTGATGAAATTTAAGTTGTCAGGCAACAACTCTTGCAAGTTGTGAGGATGAGCAGGAGCATTGTTCAGTACCAGGAGGCACTTGAGTTCCAATTTCTTTTCCAGGAGGTATTTCTTCACACTAGGGACAAACACTCCAGTCAACCATTCCTTGAAAATCTCCGTAGTGACCCATACCTTGGTGTTAGCCTTCCAATGCACACACAATTTATTCTTGTCAACACTGTGTTTCTTGAAGGGTCTGGGATTTTCTGAGTGATACACCAGTAAAGGCTTCACTTTAAAATCACCACTGGCATTGGCACACATCATAAGAGTTAGCCTGTCTTTCATAGGCTTGTGTCCTGGCTGTGCCTTTTCCTCCTGAGTAATGAAGGTCCTGTTTGGCATTTTCTTCCAAAACAGGCCTGTTTCATCACAATTAAACACTTGTTGGGGGAGGAATTGTTCAGCCTCTACGAACCCCTGGAATTCACTCAAACTTTTCAGCTGCACGTTTGTCTGAGCTGGCTGCCTCACCATGCCTCACAACACTGTGTATGCCACTACGTTTCTTAAACCTCTCAAACCAGCCTTTGCTGGCTTTAAAATCACTCGCCTCACCACTGGTTCCAGGCATTGTCTTGACAAGATCTGCATGCAACTTCCTTGCCTTTTCACAAATTATCGCCGTGGAAATACTATCATCCGCTATCTGTTTTTCAATGATCCACACCCCCAATAACTTCTCAACCTCATCCACTGTTTTCGTTCTATTTTTCATTAACATATCAACCCCTTTTGCTACATTAGCTTCCTTGATCTCATTTCTCTTTGCCAGGATAGAGCTGATAGTAGATGGGGTTTTCTTGTACATCCTGGCAAGCTCACTCAGACGTACGCCACTCTCATATTTTTTTGTAATCTCTTTCTTCAGTTCGATGGTGTTCCTCACTTTCTTTACAACAGGGGTGCCACTAGGAAGCTTCTTTGGACCCATGGTGACTTATTTCACAGTGACAATCACTAAACCACCAAAAAAGACACCAAATGTATTGTGAATGTTTGAAAGAGCGCGCTGGGTAATGTTCTCTCAATGGTAAACAATGCTTCACTGGCGGGCGTCCTGCGTCCTGCGCAGGCACGGAGCAGGCGGACAGGTCTAATACGTTACGAAACACGAGGGATTTTACGATACACGAAATCGAAAAAAGCTTACGAAACACTATTTTTACGAAATATGAGCCTTACGATACTCGGGGTCCACTGTACTAATATTGTGAGAAATTGCCTGTATGAACTTCAATATTACGTTCATACAAGTAATTTGGGTGGGATGCAATCAAGATAAACACCACTTACCAATTTTGTTGCACCTCTGAGGTAGGTGGGATTTGAGACACTCTAGGTCACAGAAAAGTGTCTCCTTCGATACCCACAACCTTCACACCACTCTCAAACAAAACCGGGACCTAAAATTATACATTAATATTTAATAAAACATAACCAGTAATTCTGGTACAATTAATTGTGGACTGTATCAATTGGGTTTGATTTGATAAAAGAGGAAGGGGGTATAATGCTGTTAGTATCAAACATATAACTACCTAACTTGAACATACGAAATTCCTGGTATTAACTTACCAATTTGTACCACCGGTAGAACACACCCTAACGTTACCTAGCCAGTGAGACATACGATGGCCAATGCAATCTACTGAACAAAGGTAAATTGTACTTATGGAAAGGCGAGCTGTAGGAAGTCACCGGTGCCCCTCCATATTTCCCAATTCCACCACTATATTGCAGTGGTTTCACATATTTTCTTCCCTATCTGCAGTGTAGGACATCACCGCATTATTTTCTGGTCATCTAAGGCTGCTCCATTCCAATTTAGCCCCGATGATGATGAATTGAATTAGCCGGTTATTCTGACCAGTCTTCCACTATTTTTCCCCTATGGTGTCCACCACTCCACCCTGCCTGCACAGCTTCTGCTTCCTTTTCCACTCACAAATTAATTTTAAAACAACAGTAACACAATTTACACTTATTTACACTATAAAAATTTATGGACTATAAATTTGGGAAAATTACATCAAAATTTTCTATAAATATAATTTCATTAAATATCTGCCATATTTTTTTTATTTTTTTTTTAATACATCGGCCGATTCCCACCAAGGCAGGGTTGCCCGAAAAAGAAAAACTTTCATCATCATTCACTCCATCACTGTCTTGCCGGAGGGATGCTTTACACTACAGTTATAAAACTGCAACATTAACACCCCTCCTTCAGAGTGCAGACACTATACTTCCCATCTCCAGGACTCAAGTCCGGCCTGCTGGTTTCCCTGAATCCCTTCATAAATGTTACTTTGCTCGCACTCCAACAGCACGTCAAGTATTAAAAACCATTTGTCTCCATTCACTCCTATCAAATACGCTCACACATGCCTGCTGTAAGTCCAAGCCCCTCGCACACAAAACCTCCTTTACCCCCTCCCTCCAACCTTTCCTAGGCCGACCCCTACACTGCCTTCCCTCCACTACAAATTTATACACTCGAAGTTATTCTGTCTCGTTCCATTCTCTCTACATGTCCGAACCACCTCAACAACCCTTCCTCAGCTCTCTGAATAATAGTTTTGGTAATCCCGCACCTCGAGGAAATTTCCAAACTCGGAATTCTCTGCATTATATTCACACCTCACATTGACCTCAGACATGATGTCTCCACTGCCTCCAGCCTTCTCCTCGTTGCAAGATTCATTACCCATGCTTCACATCCATATAAGAGTGTTGGTATAACTATACTCTCATACATTCCCCTCTTTACTTCTATGGACAAAGTTATTTGTCTCCACAGACTCTGAAGTGCACCACTCTCCCTTTTCCCCTCATCAATTCTATGATTCACCTCATCCTTCATAGACCCATCTGCTGACATGTCCACTCCCAGATATCTGAATACATTCACCTCCTCCATACTCTCTCCCTCCAATCTGATATCCAATCTTTCATCACCTAATCTTCTTGTTATCCTCATCACCTTACTCTTTCCTATATTCACTTTCAATTTTCTTCTTTTACATACCTTACCAAATTGATCCACCAACCTCTGCAACTTCTCTTCAGAATCTCCCAAAAGCACAGTGTCATCATCAAAAAGCAGCTTTGACAACTCCTACTTTGTATTTGATTCTTTATCTTTTAACCCACACCTCATGCCAAGACCCTCGCATTCACTTCTCTTTCAACCCCATCTATAAATATATTGAACAACCACGGTGACATCACACATCCTTGTCTAAGGCCCACTTTTGCTGGGAAATAGTCCCCCTCCCTCCTACACACTCTAACCTGAGTCTCACTATCCTCATAAAAACTTCACTGCTTTCAGTAACCTACCTCCTATTCCATACACCTGCAACATCTGCCACATTGCCCCCCCTATCCACCCTATCATATGCCTTTTCCAAATCCATAAATGCCACAAAAACCTCTTTGCCCTTATCCAAATACTGTTCACCTATATGGTTCACTGTAAACACTTGGTCTACACACCCCCTACCTTTCCTAAAAACCCCTTGTTCATCTGCTATCCTGCTCTCTGTCTTACTCTTAATTCTTTCAATAATAACTCTACCATACACTTTACCAGGTACACTCAACAAACTAATTCCCCTATAATTTTTGCACTCTCTTTTGTCGCCTTTGCCTTTATGCAAAGGAACTATACACGCTCTCTGGCAATCCCTAGGTACCTTACCCTCTTCCATACATTTATTAAATAATAACACCAACCACTTCAAAACTATATCCCCACCTGCTTTTAACATTTCTATCTTTATCCCATCAATCCCAGCTGCCTTACCCCCTTTCATTCTACCCACTGCCCCATGAACTTCTCCCACACTCACAACTGGCTCTTCCACACTCCTACAAGATGTTATTCCTCCTTGCCCTATACACGAAATCACAGCTTCCCTGTCTTCATCAACATTTAACAATTCCTCAAAATATTCCCTCCATCTTCCCGATACCTCTAACTCTCCATTTAATAACTCTCCTCTCCTATTTTTAACTGTCAAATCCATTTGTTCCCTAGGCTTCCTTAACTTATTAATCTCACTCCAAAACTCTTTCTTGTTTTCAACTCTCTCATTTGCTCTCTTTTTACAATGCTTCACCACTCTCTTAACCTCTCTTTTTCTCTCCATATACTCTTCCCTCCTTGCATCACTTCTACTTTGTAAAAACCTCTCATATGTTAACTTTTTCTCCCTTACTACTCTCTTTACATCATCATTTCACCAATCACTCTTCTTCCCTCCTGCACCCATTTTCCTGTAACCACAAACTTCTGCTGAACACTCTAACACTACATTTTTAAACCTACCACCTCAACTACTGGGAACGCTTGAAGTTCCTAAACCTGTACTCCCTAGAATGCAGGCGGGAGAGATACATTATTATATACACCTGGAAAACTCTCGAGGGCTTAGTACCAAACTTGCACACAAAAATCACTCCCTACGAAAGCAAAAGACTCGGCAGGCGATGTAACGTCCACCCAATGAAGAGCAGGGGTGCCACTAGCATGTTGAGGGACAACACAATAAGTGTCAGTGGCCCAAGATTGTTCAACTGCCTCCCAGCATACATCAGGGGGATTACCAACAAACCCCTGGCTGTCTTCAAGCAGGCACTGGACAGGCACCTAAAGTTGGTACCTGACCAGCCAGGCTGTGGTTCGTACGTTGGACTGCGTGCGGCCAGCAGTAACAGCCTGGTTGATCAGGCTCTGGTCCAACAGGAGGCCTGGTCACAGACCGGGCCGCTGGGCATTGACCCCTGGAATTCTGTCCAGGTAGACTCCAGGTAGACACTCTCACTAGTCCATCTATCCTCCAATAGTTGTTTATATCTTACACTAACTGCCTCCTCTTTTAGTTTATAAACCTTCACCTCTCTCTTACTTACTGCATCTATTTTCCTTGTATCCCATCTTCCTTTTACTCCCACTGTAGCTATAACTAAAAAGTGATCTGAAATGAAAATGAAAATGTTTATTTCCTTGCAAAGCTTACAATGTGTGGTTTACATGTTATGAAATATTAATTACAAAGAAGGACACTAGTTTGCCTAGGCATTTCAGGCAGACTAATACTTATTCTTACTTTTTATTGACACAAGTTATGGTGCAATACATTTTAGCATACATTATTAGATACAGTGGACCCCCGGAGTTCGTGATTAATCTGTTCCAGAGGGCCCGGCGAACACCGAATATCACGAACTCCGAATATGTTTTCCCCATAAGAAATAATGGAAATAAAGTTACAGTGGACCCCCACCTAACGAGTAAAATTCACTCCAGAAGCCTGCTCAAGTGCCATTACCGAACGAATTTACTTCCTTAAAAAATAATGTCACATAGGTTAGTCTATTTCAGACCCCCAAAAATACACTTCCACAACCACTTACAATATTATACTTACATAATTGTACGATTTCCGGGGTGCTCGTTAGGCGGGGGTCCACTGTAGTCCATTTCAGACACCCAAAAGTATTAAAATAAATTATTTTTGTACATTAAATATACAGTGGACCCCCGACTAACGAATGGTTTATATAATGAAAAAATCATGTAGCGAAAGCTTTTTTCGCTCTTGTGTAGCGAAAATTGGCTCGTGTAGCAAAACATATTAAACCTGTCCGCCTGCTCCACGCCTGTGCTGGACACCCGCCAGTAAAGCGTTGTTTACCATTGAGAGAACATTACCCAGCGCGCTCTTTCAAACATTCACAATACATTTGGTGTCTTTTTTGGTGGTTTAGTGATTGTCACTGTGAAATAAGTCACCATGGGTCCAAAGAAGCTTCCTAGTGGCACCCCTGTGGTAAAGAGAGTGAGGAACACCATCGAACTGAAGAAAGAGATTATTGAAAAATATGAGAGTGGCGTACGTCTGAGTGAGCTTGCCAGGATGTACAGTAGACCCTCATTTAGCACGACTTTATGTTGCGCGTTTTGGGTATTACGCGATTGAAGAATTGCGGCACATTTTTATCTAACACGACGTAAACCTTATATTACGCGATTCGCTGGAGGGGAAAATTTTTGAGCGTGCGGTCGCCTGCGGTAGGTAACTTACTGAATGTTTTGACTGACTTACTGAATGACTTGACTGACTTACTGAATGACTTGACTGACTTACTGAATGACTTGACTGACTTACTGAATGACTTGACTGACTTACTGAATGACTTGACTGACTTACTGAATGACTTGACTGACTTACTGAATGACTTGACTGACTGACTGAATGACTGACTTAATGAATGACTTGACTGACTGACTTAATGAATGACTTGACTGACTGACTTAATGAATGACTTGACTGACTGACTTAATGAATGACTTGACTGACTGACTTACTGAATGATACTGAATGACTTAACTGACTTACTGAATGGACTGACTTACTGAATGACTTTATTAAAGTTAGAGACACTCAGTACAACCATCGACTTCAGATCCAGAATCTCTACTATTCACCTCAGCCCAGTAGGGCCACAGCATAACTCTCCACTCTCTTCACAATCATCCACAAAGATCAGCAACCACAATTTAATGTAAATACTATTATTTCTGTTACATTTGTAGTCTTAAGCAGTAAAAACAACATAATACATCACGATAATGAACAACAATTACATATTCTCTTTTATATTTGTAAGATCTGTTGGTCAAAAAAACACTTGTTTGGCTTTTTGGGGACTCTCAGGACTGTAACCCTATTTTTCCCAAAAGTTATTTTAATTATCTAACACGATTTTACCTAACACGATGTTTTCAGGACCGTAACTACCGTGCTAAATGAGGGTCTACTGTACAAGAAAAGTGCATCTACTATCGGCACTATCCTGGCAAAGAGAAATGAGATCAAGGAAGGTAATGTTGCAAAAGGGGTTGATATGTTAACGAAAAATAGATCGAAAACAATGGATGAGGTTGAGAAGATGTTGATGGTGTGGATCAATGAAAAACAGATAGCGGGTGATAGTATTTCCATGGCGATAATTTGTGAAAAGGCAAGGAAGTTGCACGCAGATCTTGTGAATACAATGCCTGGAACCAGTGGTGATGCGAGTGATTTTAAAGCCAGCAAAGGCTGGTTTGACAGGTTTAAGAAACGTAGTGGCATACACAGTCTTGTGAGGCATAGTGAGGCAGCCAGCTCAGACAAACGTGCAGCTGAAAAATTTGTGAGTGAATTTAAGGGGTTCGTAGAGGCTGAAGAATTCCTCTCCCAACATGTGTTTAATTGTGATGAAACAGGCCTGTTTTGGAAGAAAATGCCCAACAGGACCTTCATTACTCAGGAGGAAAAGGCACAGCCAGGACACAAGCCTATGAAAGACAGGCTAACTCTTATGATGTGTGATAATGCCAGTGGTGATTTTAAAGTGAAGCCTTTACTGGTGTATCACGCAGAAAATCCCAGACCCTTCAAGAAACACAGTGTTGACAAGAATAAATTGTGTGTGCATTGGAAGGCTAACACCAAGGCATGAGTCACTACGGAGATTTTCAAGGAATGGTTGACTGGAGTGTTTGGCCCTAGTGTGAAGAAATACCTCCTGGAAAAGAAATTGGGACTCAAGTGCCTCCTGGTATTGGACAGTGCTCCTGCTCATCCTCACAACTTGCAAGAGTTGTTGCCTGACAACTTAAATTTCTTCAGAGTGAAGTTCTTGCCTCCTAACACCACTCCTCTCATCCAGCCCATGGACCAGCAGGTCATTGCAAACTTCAAGAAACTGTACACCAAAGCAGTGTTTAAGAAGTGCTTTAATGTGACCTCAGACACTGAATTGACCCTAAGAGAGTTCTGGAAAGATCACTTCAATATCGTACATTGCCTAGGCCTTATAGGTAAGGCTTGGGAGGAAGTGTCTTCCAGGACTTTGAACTCTGCTTGGAGACCACTGTGGCTGGATTGTGTTGAAAAGAGGGATTTTGAAGGATTTGAGGCTGACCCTGATGACCCTGTGTCTGTTGTGGAAGATATTGTGTCATTGGGGAACAGCCTGGGGTTGGAGGTGAGTGGTGAGGATGTGGAAGAGTTGGTGGAGGAGCACAGGGTAGAGCTAACAACTGAAGAGTTGCAAGAGCTTCATCTGGAACAGCAACAGACCACAGCTGAGGTTATTGCTTCACAGGAGGAGGGAGAGAGAGAGAAGGAGGTGCCTTCTTCAGAGATTAAGGACATTTGTTCAATGTGGAATAAGGTGCAGGCATTTGTTGAAAAAAAACACCCTGAGCAAGCTGAAATGAGCCTTCTGTGCAACCACTTCAGTGACAGAGCCATGTTGTACTTCAGGAAAGTAGAGTCGCCAGAAACAGAGGACTGTGGACAGTTATTTCACCAGGCAGGGGTCTAGTGACTTCAAGCTGGTCCTAGTGGCATTAAAGACCAGAAGGAAGTAACCCCAGGGGGACTTGTTACCTGAAGTCCTTTTGGAGGGGATTCCCCCTTCAACACCCTGCCCCTGTCATCCTCCCTATCTTCCAGATGCCTGCAAGTCTCTTCAATAAAGGTAAGTAAATGTTATTTATATTATATTTTTGGTGAATATTTTTTTGTGGAACGGATTAATTGTATTTACATTATTTCTTATGGGAAAGGTTCGTGTTGAAATAGCTCCTGGAACGATTAATTTCGTTAGTCGGGGGTCCACTGTACATTAAATTACACAGAAAACAATAAGACATGAAGAATAAAACAATAATAACATGTCACTTACCTTCATTGAAGAGTTGATGATGTGTGGAAGTCGGGAGGAGGGAGAGGATGGAAGAGTTGCTTTTGTTTGGAAGGGAATCCCTTCCATAAAGACTTCAGGTACCAAGTCCTTTCCCTGTGTTACTTCCCTTTGTTTTTAATGACACTATGACCACAATCACTGGACCCTGTTGTCAAAAATGTTCCAGAGAGTTCTGTTTCAGCGAATGTTTGGAATTGTGCCGGCGACAGGGTGTGTGTTTGGGGACAGGACAAGATAGTTCTTCAATATTTTCGCTAATATCTTTTATACGACTTATTTATCTATCACAATTCATCTAATATGGCATAATAAACAATATTAATAACATAGAAACATGACATATACTCTAGAATGAATAAAATATCATTACGAATCTGTGGACTGGTGTTGTGGTGTTTGTTGTTTGGTGTGAGGGCCACTGAAAGATACGCCTTAAATAGTGATGGCAGCCAGACATGGCGGTGTTGACAGTCGCCCTGTACCTTAAACAACAATGGAGGAGTTTAGTTTCGTGTCATCATTTTTCTATAGATTAATGGCTTAACCATGCTGCACTGTTAACTACACTTTATCACTGGAGGCACTATTGCCTTTAGGAACTCCTGCTGTTTTAGTATCATAACATATTGTAGAATCACTGAATCACTTAAGAAGACATTATCCTGGTGCCAGCCCTTTGGTAAAAGGGCTGGCACTAGGAGCTTTGGGCCCATGGTGGCTTATTTAGCAGTTGCAAGCACTAAAATCAATGGAATAATGACAAAATATATGGTATGAAATAGTGGGTGGCAGTCTCTCACTGGTAAACAATGGCACACTGACTCTGAATGGAG
>WNWK01033164.1:0-21364 GCA_009830355.1 Cherax destructor | reverse complement strand
TAAATAAATAATGAAATAAACATTTAAAATAACATTTACTTACCTTTATTGAAGAGACTTGCTGGCATTGGGAAGATAGGGAGGACAGGGGCAGGGCTTAGTGTTTGGAAGGGGAATCCTTACTCCCTGCACTACTGCTACACTCCCTGTATGCTTGCTACACTCCTTTCATGCCTGTTACACTCCCTGTATGCCTGCTACATTCCCTGCATGCCTGCAACACTCCCTGCATGCCTGCTAAACTGTGTTTTTGTTGTACATCCTGACAAGCTCATCCACACGTACGCCACTCTCATATTTTTCAACAATCTCCTTCTTCAGTTCGATGGTGTTCCTCACTCTCTTTACCACAGGGGTGCCACTAGGAAGCTTCTTTGGACCCATGGTGACTTATTTCACAGTGACAGTCACTAAATCACCAAAAAAGACACCAAATGTATTGTGAATGCTTGAAAGAGCGCGCTGGGTATTGTTCACTCAAGTGTAAACAATACTGAACTGGCGTCCTGGGAGGAGGTGCGCAAGTGCAGAGCGGGCAGACAGGTCTGGTACGTAACGTTAGCCGAGTAAATAACGCTAGCCGAAAAAAATATTGAACGTAAAAAGCAACCTTTAGCCGAAAATAACGTTATCTGGAATGAACGTTAGCCGGGGGTCCACTGTACATAAAACTCTACATGCTAATATCAACCCTCCGCTCAGAATTCTCCTCAACAACTTTAATAGGTCCCACGAACATGACACACGACACAGATCACTATTTGACATACCCCGAGTCCATACTAACCAATGTAAAAATTCTATGCACATAAAGGGCCCCAGAATCTGGAATTCATTACCAGTAAATATTAAGTTAACCTTGTCGGAAAATCAATTCAAGACTCTTCTCAAAAATCACCTACTCACCCTATACTAAATACTCATACTGTAACAAACTTTCAAACCCAATATTATTTTACTTAAGATAATCTCAATTTGATATCTTCATCCTCCTTAACACTTGTTGCAATTTCATATCATCCTATTGTCATTTAAAATCTTATAGTATCATCATTTTCTTAATTTGAAATAAAATATATAACTAGAAGAAACTCTATAAATTTTTCTAGTATTGTTATTATACTAGTATAGCATCAACATACTGTAACTTGAAATAAAATATACAACTAGATTAAACTCAACCAATTTCTCTTGTATTGTCTTTTAATAGTATGTATAACCATATTATAATTTAAAATAATACAGAACTAGAATAAACTCAATCAATTTATTTAGCATTAAGTACTTAGTGAATAAGTCTTTTGAATAAACTGCCCCTAATGCCATGGCATGCCAGTGGCTCTCCTTGCACTACAGTTTTATAATTGTAACTACCAATAACAGTGTACACTTGTAACATGCATCGAAATAAAAATATTATATTATTATTATTATTATTATATTATTTATACAGTGAACCCTTGAATTTCGTCCGCCTTGAAAATCGTGAATTTTGATTATCAGTAACTTTTTTTGTCAAAATATTGCCTTGATTTTCGTTATTTGGCTTAGAATTTGACAGCCGTATGAAATGCATCCAGGCAGCTGCGGGCACACAAAGGTTCCCAGACACCATTCAGTCAGTCTGGCATTGTATCTCGGCGAGTGACGATCACCTCACGCGTTCATACGATACATTTCTTAATAATCCATTGTTTTTTGTGCTTGCAATTGCTAAATAAGCCACCATGGGCCCAAAGAAAGCTATTGCCAGCCCTTTCGTAAAGAAAGTGAGGAACACCATAGAATTAAAGAAAGAAATCGTAGCAAAGTACCAAAGTGGAGTCGATAAAGGCTATAGTGCCAGCCAGTGATAAAGTGTAGCATTAACAGTGTAGCAAGTAAGTTAAGCGATTAAGCGATAGAAAAATGACAACACAAAACTCCTCCAATGTTGTTTGAGGTATATAAGGGCACTGACAAGAATGCCGCCCTCTGCCACCATCTTATCTTATCTTATCTTCCAAGGTAAGTGTAAATACAGTGGACCCTCAGTTTTCATACAGCTCCCAACTCGAACAATTAAGTAAGTGTATTTTTGTAAGTGCTTTTGTAAGTGTATTTTTGGGGGTCTGAAATGACTGTTCTAATTTACATTCGTACTTATGGGAACAAATTCGTTCGGTAACGGCAATTGAACAGCATTCTGGAAAGAATTATCAACGAAAACCGAGGGTCCACTGTATTTCTTATTTATAAAGTGTAAATATTTCTTATTTATAAATTAAAGTGAAAATATTTCTTATTTATAAATTACGCACATTGTTTCAGTGTGAATAGTGGTAGTGGCTTCTGCTGCCGCAACTGCCAAAACTATATGTACGGCTTATGGTCAGTGGCCCTTATAAACCCAACAACAACAACAACACTAGCACCAGTCCTCACATACGTAATGACATATTTTATTCATTCTAGAGTATATGTATATCATGTATATATATTGTTTAATGTCATATTAGATGAATTGTAGTAGATAAATAAGCCGTATAGGTGATATTAGTGTCATATTGAAGCATTTTGTCCTGCCTCCAAACATACTCGCCTCTCTCTCCTCTCCTCCTATACACCAACAAGAGTCTTCAATAAAGGTAAGTGTGATGTTAAATGTTCATTTATACATGTTATTAGTGCTTTATATTTATTAGTCATTCTTTTCTGTATGTAAATCTATGTTCAATCTCTTAAAAAATATTGTTTTGTTAACCCTTTCAGGGTCCGTGACATAGTTCTACGGCTTTGAGGTGAGGGTCCAAACCGTAGTTCTACGCCATGAGCTCAGCTCTCTCAGATAAGCTTTTTTTTTTTTTATTAACACATCGGCCGATTCCCACCAAGGCAGGGTGGCCCGAAAAGAAAAACTTTCATCATCATTCACTCCATCACTGTCTTGCCAGAGGGGTGCTTTACACTACAGTTATAAAACTGCAACATTAACACCCCTCCTTCAGAGTGCAGACACTGTACTTCCCATCTCCAGGACTCAAGTCCGGCCTGCCGGTTTCCTGAATCCCTTCATAAATGTTACTTTGCTCACACTCCAACAGCACGTCAAGTATTAAAACCATTTGTCTCCATTCACTCCTATCAAATACGCACACGCATGCTTGCTGGAAATCCAAGCCCTCGCACACAAAACCTCTTTTACCCCCTCCCTCCAACCTTTCCTAGGCCGACCCCTACCCCGCATTCCCTCCACTACAGATTTATACACTCTCGAGGTCATTCTGTTTCGTTCCATTCTCTCTACATGTCCGAACCACCTCAACAACCCCTCCTCAACCCTCTGGATAATAGTTTTGGTAATCCCGCACCTCCTCCTAATTTCCAAACTCTGAATTCTCTGCATTATATTCACACCACATATTGACCTCAGACATGACATCTCCACTGCCTCCAGCCTTCTCCTCGTTGCGACATTCATCACCCATGCTTCACACCCATATAAGAGTGTTGGTATAACTATACTCTCATACATTCCCCTCTTAACTTCCATGGATAAAGTACTTTGTCTCCACAGACTCTGAAGTGCACCACTCACCCTTTTTCCTTCATCAATTCTATGATTCACCTCATCCTTCATAGACCCATCTGCTGACATGTCCACTCCCAAATATCTGAATACATTCACCTCCTCCATACTCTCTCCCTCCAATCTGATATCCAATCTTTCGTCACCTAATCTTTTTGTTATCCTCATCACCTTACTCTTTCCTATATTCACTTTCAATTTTCTTCTTTTACATACCTTACCAAATTCATCCACTAACCTCTGCAACTTCTCTTCAGAATCTCCCAAAAGCAGTGTCATCAGCAAAAAGCAACTGTGACAACTCCCACTTTGTATTTGATTCTTTGTCTTTTAACCCCACACCTCTTGCCAAGACCCTCGCATTCACTTCTCTTACAACCCCATCTATAAATATATTGAACAACCACGGTGACATCACACATCCCTGTCTAAGGCCTACTTTTACCGAGAAATAATCTCCCTCTCTCCTACACACTCTAACCTAAGCCTCACTATCCTCATAAAAGCTCTTCACTGCTTTCAGTAACCTACCTCCTATTCCATACACCTACAACATCTGCCACATTGCCCCCCTATCCACCCTATCATACGCCTTTTCCAAATCCATAAATGCCACAAAAACCTCTTTACCCTTATCCAAATACTGTTCACCTATATGTTTTACTGCAAAAACTTGGTCTACACACCCCCTACCTTTCCTAAAGCCACCTTGTTCATCTGCTATTCTGCTCTCCGTCTTACTCTTAATTCTTTCAATAATAACTCTACCATACACTTTACCTGGTATACTCAACAGACTTATTTCCCTATAATTTTTGCACTCTCTTTTGTCCCTTTTGCCTTTACACAAAGGAACAATACACGCTCTCTGCCAGTCCCTAGGTACCTTACCCTCTTCCATACATGTATTAAATAATAGCACCAACCACTCCAAAACTATATCTCCGCCTGCTTTTAACATTTCTACCTTTATCCCATCAATCCCAGCTGCCTTACCCCTTTCATTCTACCCACTGCCTCACGAACTTCCCCACACTCACAACTGGCTCTTCCGCACTCCTACAAGATGTTATTCCTCCTTGCCCTATACATGAAATCACAGCTTCCCTGTCTTCAAAAACATTTAACAACTCCTCAAAATATTCCCTCCATCTTCCCGATACATCTAACTCTCCATTTAATAACTCTCCTCTCCTATTTTTAACTGTCAAATCCATTTTTTCCCCTAGGCTTCTTCAACTTATTAATCTCACTCCAAAACTTTTTCTTATAAGATAAGCTGTGAGCGGTAAATTTGGGCCTAGATATGAGAGAATACATCTGTGTGGTAAGTGTGCACCACATAAAACAAATCCTGCAGCACATAGTGCATGAGAGAAAAACAGACTGTAATTTTCGATTAAAACAGCGACTTTGCAGTGTTTTTCGTATGTTTTTATAGTTGTATTTGCGATTTCTTGGTCTCATTTGATAGAATGGAAGACATACTATTACAGAAATAGAGATGATTTGGATTGGTTTTAAAAATGGGAATGGCTTCAAACTGAGCTCAAAGTAGAGGAAATGTTAAATTTTTGCCAATGTTCAAGAGTAAACAAATGACCCCACGCGTCTAATATCGCCAGCTGGTGGGTCTAATATACGTTCACAAATGTGGTGATATTATTTATACAATTATTAAAATACTGCATAACAGTAAATATTCCATTTTTGGTTTGAATAAAAATTCATTATGTGAAAAAAATCAAAATGGAATTCATTTGTAAAGCCTTAAAACATAACTAATGAACAGAGTAAATGTTAGTTTAGTGCCAGGAATGCCAGCATTGTTTATTCTGGACCCTATTTTGAAATTGGAATATTTTGAACTTTGTGTTAAATTGGCCAAATTACCAATTTCCGATCACTTTATTTTGTAGTTGAAACAGTTGACTGGGCCATTCTTGTGCTCAATCGATAGAATGGAAGTAATAATAGCGAAATAGCTAAGAATTTGGTAGACCGGAATAATATAATTGGCCTAAACGAGTCAAAGTCGGCAAAATCGCCAATGCGTAAATATCGTTGATGCATCAAAATTTGTGAGAGCATAATTTCGTCAATTTTCCATCAAATTTCGTACTTTTTGTTTTATTACCTTCAGAAAAAGATTCTCTACCATTTCATAAGAAAAAATAACAATTTTTTTTTTGAAAATTCTTGGACCCTGGCTGTCACTCTGAAATTTGGCCTCTGGACCCTGAAAGGGTTAATACTCCTGGGTGTCTGAAACGGATTATTTTGATTTACAGTAGACCATCATTTAACCCTTTCAGGGTCCAAGGGGGGTCTCCGAAACTCGTTCTCAAAGTCCAAGAATTTAAAAAAAAAAAAAAAATATTTTTTCTTATGAAATGATAGAGAATCTTTTTCCGATCATAACGCCACAAAATTATGAAATTTGATTGAAAACTAACGGAATTATGCTTTCGCGAAGTTAGCGGCAGCCATGACACTTACGCATCGGCGATTTCGCCCAATTTGAGCCCTATTTTCGGCAAATTCCAATGTTTCAGGCAACTAAAATTATAGCTATTTCGCTAGAACTCCATTTCTTCTATCGATTGAGTACAAGAAACCGCCTATTTACCTATTACAACTACCCAAAATAGTGGTCAGAAAATTGCAATTTGGCCAATTTCACACAAATTTCAAACGATGCCAATTTCAAAATAGGGTCCAGAATAAACAAGGCAGACATTCCTGGCACTAAAATAACGTCTTCTCTGTTCATTAGTCACGTTTCCAGGCCCCTCTTACATTACTTTTGCTTTTCATTTTGAATTTTTATTCTCACAAAAAAATAGAAGATTTACTGTTATGTATACAACTGCATCATTGTAAAAATGGTATAAATAATATTAGAGCACTTGTGCATGAATATTAGACTCGCCAGTTGATGTGTATTGGATGCATGGTGTGATTTGTTTACACTTGAACATCGTCAAAAATCGAACATTTTCGCTACTTTGAGCTCAATTTCAAGGTACTTGTCTTTGTCAAACCAATCAAAATCATCTCAATTTCTGTAATATATCTTCCAATCTATCAAATGAGACCAAGAAAACGAGAATACATCAATAAATACCATACGAAAATAGACTGCAAAGTCGCTGTTTTAAACCAAAACACGGTCAGTTTTTTTCCTCATTATGCACTGTGTGGTGCAGGAATTTTTATACTGCGCACACTAACCGCACAGACCCATTCTATCACATCTAGGCCTAACAGCCTGTTTCTGCTTGATTTGAGGACCTAGAATTTAGGCGTACTAGTCGTCAATAACCCCAGGGCGTAAGCCGTACTAGTACGTCAATAACCCTGAAAGGGTTAACACAATAGTTACGTCCTGAAACGCTGAGTTAGGTAAAATCGTGTTAGATGAACTGAACAACTTATGAGAGAATATGTAATTGTGGTTCATTATCGTGATGCATTATGTTGTTTTTACTGCTTAACCCTTTGACTGTTTCGGTCGTATATATACGTCTTACGAGCCACTGTTTCGGACGTATCTATATGCCTAAATTCTAGCGGCCTCAAATCAAACAGGAGAAAGCTGGTAGGCCTACATGTGAGAGAATGGGTCTGTGTGGTCAGTGTACGCAGTATAAAAAAAATCGGGCAGCCAGTGGTGCATTGTGGGAACGCCATTTCAGTAGTCCTTGTTCAGCATGCCTAGCGGTAAGAATTATCTGACTCCCCGGCGCATCTGGGACTGTTTTCCCTCAATGATAGCTCTAACACAGATGAAAGTGTCTCTGAAGATGAATTTCAAGGTTTTGAGGAGTTTGTGACCGAAAGCAATGCCCAGGATACCAGAAGAAAGGAAGAAAAAAAAAGAAAGAAAGTAAGGAAGGAAGATGAGAGGAAGGAAGGAAAGAAGAGATGAAAGGAAGGAAAGAAGGAAGGAGGAAAGGAAGGAAGGAAAGAGGAAAGAAAGAAAGGAAGGAAGGAAAGAGGAAAGAAAGAAAGAAAAAGAAAGAAAGGAGAGATGAGAGGAAGTCCACACACTTCACGCGCTAAGGGAAGTTGATGGAAAGTGTCCAGTCATTATATATGTGTATATATATTATAGAATAATAGAAATAGGTTGGTAGGTAAGCAGGTAGGTAAGTAGGTACGTAAGTATGTACATAAGTAGGTACGTAATTAGGTAAGTAAGTAGGTAGGAAGGACTGTGGGAAGAGGAGCATGAGACCCCATGAGTGTTGACAGGCAGAGGGTGGCGAGTGATGGTATAATATGTCATTTTGACAGCAGCTGCACCCTGACTCAGCATATTTGCAAGTCCACACACTCACAACAACCAGCTTCCAGAAGCCTAATATCAGTTCTATAAAGTGTCCAGTGACTATATATGTGTATATATAGAAACCAGAAGGAAGGAAGGAAGGAGATGAAAGAAAGGAAAGAAGGTAGGTAGGTAGGAATGTAGGAAGGCATGTAGGAAGGAAGGAAGGAAGGAATAAAGGAAGGAAGGAATAAAGGAAGGAAGGAATGACGACCCAGAAACAACAACCAGCTTCCAGAAGCTAATAGCAATTCTATGAAGTGTCCAGTGACTATATATGCGTATATATAGAAACCAGAAGGAAGGAAGGAAGGAAGGAAGGAAGGAAGGAAGGAAGGAAGGAAGGAAGGAAGGAAGGAAGGAAGGAAGGAAGGAAGGAAGGAAGGAAGGAAGGAAGGATGAGGAGGTAGGTGGAGTGGGTAGGTAGGTAGGAGGTAGGTAGGTAGGTAGGTGGGGGTGGGTGGAGGAGGAGGTAGGTAGGAGGGTGGAGGAGGTGGTGGGTAGGGGTAGGGTGGAGGTAGGTGGTAGGTAGGTGGTAGGAGGTAGGTAGGTAGGGGTGAAGGTAGGAAGGAAGGAAGGAAGGAAGGAAGGAATGACGACCCAGACGACCATCAACCTAGGATAACACAACTGCCTGCTACTATTTTGAAGAAAACTGCTCAGAAGAGATGTTTTGTCTGTGCATATACAAAAAACACCCACAAAAATGCAGACACATTCGTTTTATGTGTGAGGAATGTAAACCACCACTGTGCATGTTTCAAAGATTTCCACAAGCTGCAGAACTATTATGAACATGTCCAGTGACTGTACATTTGTATATATATTATACAACAATAGTAATAAAGATTTTTTTGTATTGTTCGTTTGTGTAAACAAGTTTTGTAAACAATATAAAGATACTAATGTTTATGCTATTATTGTGTTGCATACAACGAATGTATATACAGTGGACCCCCGAGTATCGTAATTAATCCGTTCCAGGAGCTAGTACTTAACACGAAGTTTACGAAATTCGAACCATTATTTCCCATAAGAAATAATGTAAATACAGTTAATCCATTCCACAAAAAAATATTCACATATAAAATAATTAAAAACAATATATATATATACATTTACTTACCTTTATTGAAGAGTTGCAGGCATCTGGAAGATAGAGTAATGAGTAATGAAGGTCCTCTTGGGCATTTTCTTCCAAAACAGGCCTGTTTCATCACAATTAAACACTTGTTGGGGGAGGAATTCTTCAGCCTCTACGAAGGGGAATCCCCACTCCCTGCATGCCTGCTACACTCCCTGCATGAATGCTACACTCCCTGCATGCCTGCTACACTCCCTGCATGTCTGCTACACTCCCTGCATGTCTGCTACACTCCCTGCATGCCTGCTAAACTCCCTGCATGCCTGCTAAACTCCCTGCATGTCTGCTACACTCCCTGCATGCCTGCTAAACTCCCTGCATGTCTGCTACACTCCCTGCATGTCTGCTACACTCCCTGCATGCCTGCTAAACTCCCTGCATGAATGCTAAACTCCCTGCATGCCTGCTACACTCCCTGCATGCCTGCTACACTCCCTGCATGCCTGCTACACTCCCTGCATGCCTGCTACACTCCCTGCATGCCTGCTACACTCCCTGCATGTCTGCTACACTCCCTGCATGCCTGCTAAACTCCCTGCATGTCTGCTACACTTCCTGCATGCCTGCTAAACTCCCTGCATGAATGCTAAACTCCCTGCATGAATGCTACACTCCCTGCATGCCTGCTAAATTCCCTGCATGCCTGCTACACTCCCTGCATGAATGCTACACTCCCTGCATGAATGCTAAACTCCCTGCATGCCTGCTAAACTCTCTGCATGACTGCTACACTCCCTGCATGAATGCTACACTCCCTGCATGAATGCTACACTCCCTGCATGAATGCTACACTCCCTGCATGAATGCTACACTCCCTGCATGAATGCTAAACTCCCTGCATGCCTGCTACACTCCCTGCATGAATGCTACACTCCCTGCATGAATGCTACACTCCCTGCATGAATGCTACACTCCCTGCATGAATGCTACACTCCCTGCATGAATGCTCCACTCCCTGCATGAATGCTACACTCCCTGCATGAATGCTACACTCCCTGCATGAATGCTACACTCCCTGCATGAATGCTACACTCCCTGCATGAATGCTCCACTCCCTGCATAAATGTTACACTCCCTGCCATGAATGCTACCACAGGGGTGCCACTAGGAAGCTTCTTTGGACCCATGGTGACTTATTTCAGTGACAATCACTAAAGCACCAAAAAAAACACCAAATGTAGTGTGAATGTTTGAAAGAGCGCACTCGGTAATGTTCTCTCAATGGTAAACAACGCTTCACTGGCGGCGTCCTGCATCCCGCGCAGGCGCGGAGCAGGTGGACAGGTCTAATACGTTACGAAACACGAGCGGTTTTACGATTCTCGAAATCGTAAAAAGCTTACGAAACACGATGTTTACGAAGTAAGAACCTTACGAAACTCGGGGGTCAACTGTATATACATTGCACCTTACCTTGGCCTCACAGGTAACATAAGTTACGTAAAAAAAGAAAATAGTGAAAAAAAAACAAGAAATCTATGAATGGAAGTAAACAAATGTTTACTGAGTGAGCGGCATTCGCCGCTGTTACCATACGCGGCTCATTTTCTGCCAACTTTACACCTCCATATCTCGGTAAGTATTGATGGCAAAAAATCTGTTTTTAGGATAAAAACAATCAGAAAAATAATCTTAACATTTTGATAAAAAAAAAAAAATTTTTCGAATATTTTGCGACAACAGAATGGCACTCAGGATTGAGGGTTGCGACAGTCAAGGGGTTAAGACTACAAATGTAACAGAAATAATAGTATTTCTTACCTTAAATTGTGGGTACTGGTGTTTGTTGATGATTGTGAAGAGAGTGGAGAGTTATGCTGTGGCCCTACTGGGCTGAGGTGGATGGTAGAGGTTCTGGTACTGAAGTCGATGGTTGTACTGAGTGTCTAACTTTAAGTCATTCAGTAAATCAATCAGGTCATTCAGTAAATTCATTCAGTAAGTCAGTCAAGCCATTCAGTAAATCAGTCAAGTCATTCAGTAAGTCAAGTCAGTCAGTAAGTCAGTCAAGTCATTCAGTAAGTCAGTAAGTCGGTCAAGTCATTCAGTCATTCAGCAAGTCAGTCAAGTCATTCAGTAAGTGGGTTGTGGAGAAAATTCTCCAAAGGAAGGGGGGGGGGTATGCGCCCTTACTACCCTTGTTAAAGGCCCCTCACCCTTTCCACCCTTAGGAAGGGGCCAGACGAGGCGAGTCTGGGTGCATAAACAAAATAACTCAGACCAGATGTACTGACCACAGTGTGTCACATGGTCTGACCAAGTAGCAGCGAGTGTATGTGAGTTAATAGACATTTGAGATAAATGTAACTCTTTGCCGTAACAGGAAAATTATAGTAAACTGTTGTACGAGTTTCTACACTTAAACAATACAATCATGTGTTCCAGGGCTCTAAATATTTAGAGAACACAAATATTTTAATTGCCACTTGTAGCAGTTGTTGAAATTGTGCTGATCACAGCATGCTGGGCACCACGAGGGACCACGTGGCTGCACGAGACTACAAGAGACTGCACGAAGCCAGATTGAATAAGGGCTCCGAAGGGGTCATACGACACGAGGGGTCATACGGCGCGAGGCGACATAACTCAACATGGACATTAGTCGCACGCGTCCGTTATTCTAATTTAATCTCCACTAACGTCGGGAAATAAGATAAGAACTCTGTTCCAGCGCGTTTAGTGAATAACATCAAAATCGCGGTATATTCAGAAGTGTGCGCAGCTTCTGATTACGGCAAGACAAACGTAGAAACAATCGCAAGTGAACTCCATCGAAACAAGACGGTGATTCTTCAGCGGCATTCTACAATCAAGACAGCATTTCCGCCGTATATGGTGGAGCCAACACCATCGCTCAAAGTTACACGAGCAAGGTATTTTTTTTGTGTTCTTGTCAGGCAGGGAACTGCGCAGTTCTGGTATTTCAAGAACATCAAAATTTACCTATTGACGGCGGTTATGCGTGGACTTTTAAGTCCAAACAAGTGAGTAGACCGCCTTTCAGTCCATCAAAGACTGAAATATGGACATACGCTCCTTTGGGGCAATAATTATACTCACTTGATGTTTATATTAAAGCCCAGTGGAGAATGAAGCCATGGATTTCTCCCCTGTGAAGGAGTTGGGGATGGCTGCGACTTCTGGGATTCATCAATAAGCTAAGTTCATTATATCGTAGGAAAGTGCACATCCTCCACATTGGTCTAGTCATTCAATAAGTCATTCAGTCATTCAGCAAGTCAGTCAAGTCATTCAGTAAGTCAGTCAAGTCATTCAGTAAGTCGGTCAAGTCATTCAGTAAGTCGGTCAAGTCATTCAGTCATTCAGCAAGTCAGTCAAGTCATTCAGCAAGTCGGTCAAGTCATTCAGTAAGTCAGTCAAGTCATTCAGTAAGTCAGTCAAGTCATTCAGTAAGTCAGTCAAGCCATTCAGTAAGTCAGTCAGTCAAGTCATTCAGTAAGTCAGTCAAGCCATTCAGTAAGTCAGTCAAGTCAGTCAGTAAGACAGTCAAGTCATTCAGTAAGTCAGTCAAGTCATTCAGTAAGTCAGTCAAGTCATTCAGTAAGTCAGTCAAGTCATTCAGTAAGTCAGTCAAGTCATTCAGTAAGTCAGTCAAGTCATTCAGCAAGTCGGTCAAGTCATTCAGCAAGTCAGTCAAGTAATTCAGTCAAGTCATTCAGTAAGTCGGTCAAGTCATTCAGTAAGTCAGTCAAGTCATTCAGTAAGTCGGTCAAGTCATTCAGTAAGTCAGTCAAGTCAGTAAGTCTGTCAAGTCATTCAGTAAGCCAGTCAAGCCATTCAGTAAGTCAGTCAAGTCAGTCAGTAAGTCAGTCAAGTCAGTCAAGTCATTCAGTCAAGCCATTCAGTAAGTCAGTCAAGCCATTCAGTAAGTCAGTCAAGTCAGTCATTCAGTAAGTCAGTCAAGTCATTCAGTAAATCAATCAGGTCATTCAGTCAAGTCATTCAGTAAGTCAGTCAAGTCATTCAGTAAGTCAGTCAAGTCATTCAGTAAGTCGGTCAAGTCATTCAGTAAGTCGGTCAAGTCATTCAGTAAGTCGGTCAAGTCATTCAGTAAGTCGGTCAAGTCATTCAGTAAGTCGGTCAAGTCATTCAGTAAGTCAGTCAAGTCAGTCAGTAAGTCAGTCAAGTCATTCAGTAAGTCAGTCAAGTCATTCAGTAAGTCAGTCAAGCCATTCAGTAAGTCAGTCAAGTCATTCAGTAAGTCAGTCAAGCCATTCAGTAAGTCAGTCAAGTCATAAAGTAAGTCAGTCAAGTCATTCAGTAAATCAATCAGGTCATTCAGTAAAGTCATTCAGTAAGTCAGTCAAGTCATTCAGTAAGTCGGTCAAGTCATTCAGTCATTCAGCAAGTCAGTCAAGTAATTCAGTCAAGTCATTCAGTAAGTCGGTCAAGTCATTCAGTAAGTCGGTCAAGTCATTCAGTAAGTCAGTCAAGTCAGTCAGTAAGGCAGTCAAGTCATTCAGTAAGTCAGTCAAGTCATTCAGTAAGTCAGTCAAGTCATTCAGTAAGTCAGTCAAGCCATTCAGTAAGTCAGTCAAGTCATAAAGTAAGTCAGTCAAGTCATTCAGTAAATCAATCAGGTCATTCAGTAAAGTCATTCAGTAAGTCAGTCAAGTCATTCAGTAAGTCGGTCAAGTCATTCAGTCATTCAGCAAGTCAGTCAAGTAATTCAGTCAAGTCATTCAGTAAGTCAGTCAAGTCATTCAGTAAGTCAGTCAAGTCATTCAGTAAATCAATCAGGTCATTCAGTCAAGTCATTCAGTAAGTCAGTCAAGTCATTCAGTAAGTCAGTCAAGTCATTCAGTAAGTCAGTCAAGTCATTCAGTAAGTCAGTCAAGTCATTCAGTAAGTCAGTCAAGTCATTCAGTAAGTCAGTCAAGTCATTCAGTAAGTCAGTCAAGTCATTCAGTAAGTCAGTCAAGCCATTCAGTAAGTCAGTCAGTCAAGTCATTCAGTAAGTCAGTCAAGCCATTCAGTAAGTCAGTCAAGTCATTCAGTAAATCAATCAGGTCATTCAGTAAAGTCATTCAGTAAGTCAGTCAAGTCATTCAGTAAGTCGGTCAAGTCATTCAGTCATTCAGCAAGTCAGTCAAGTAATTCAGTCAAGTCATTCAGTAAGTCGGTCAAGTCATTCAGTAAGTCGGTCAAGTCATTCAGTAAGTCAGTCAAGTCATTCAGTAAGTCAGTCAAGTCATTCAGTAAGTCAGTCAAGTCATTCAGTAAGTCAGTCAAGCCATTCAGTAAGTCAGTCAGTCAAGTCATTCAGTAAGTCAGTCAAGTCATTCAGTAAGTCAGTCAAGTCATTCAGTAAGTCAGTCAAGTCATTCAGTAAATCAATCAGGTCATTCAGTCAAGTCATTCAGTAAGTCAGTCAAGTCATTCAGTAAGTCAGTCAAGTCATTCAGTAAGTCAGTCAAGTCATTCAGTAAGTCGGTCAAGTCATTCAGTAAGTCGGTCAAGTCATTCAGTAAGTCGGTCAAGTCATTCAGTAAGTTAGTCAGTAAGTCAGTCAAGCCATTCAGTAAGTCAGTCAAGTCAGTCAGTAAGTCAGTCAAGTCAGTCAAGTGAGTCAGTAAGTCAGTCAAGCCATTCAGTAAGTCAGTCAAGTCATTCAGTAAGTCAGTCAAGTCATTCAGTAAGTCAGTCAAGTCATTCAGTAAGTCAGTCAAGTCAGTCTGTAAGTCAGTCAAGTCATTCAGTGAGTCAAGTCATTCAGTGAGTCAAGTCATTCAGTGAGTCAAGTCATTCAGTGAGTCAAGTCAGTCAGTCACACAAACTTTGTGTGTACAAAGTAACACTTCATTACAGCCACAGGTTATGTCTTGTCTAATATCTTTTTTCTATGTTAATTCTAAGACTTAAATGCTTACACCTTTTCTTGCCACTTTGAGCAACACTGGTATGCCTACTGGGTGTCATGATTGCTTGGCAGGTACAAGATATAGTAATTTAAAGATCAAAACACAATTCACAATCATATCTTGTAGCAGAGAAGAGGGACTGTACGCATATGAATTACGAATGGGCAGGCTGGGAGGGTGGTGTGGGTGGGTGAGGGTTGTGGGGGGGGCTGTAGGTCTCCCCCAACTCAATGGTGTAACCCACCGCAGGCGACTGTGTGCTCAAAAAATTTTCCCCTTCCACGAACCGTATAAACTTAATTTTACGTAGTGTTACATAAAAATGTGCCGCAATTCTTCAATCATGCTATACCTAAATCATGACAAATAAACTTGTGTTAAATGATGGTCTACTGTACATTATTTCTTATGGGAAAAATGGTTTTGATTTTCGTGAATTTTGACTTTCGGCGAACTCTCTGGAAGGGATTAATCACAAAATTCAATGGTCCACTGTACCATTTTTACAATAACGTAGTAGTCTGCATAACAGTAAATCTTCTATTTTTTGTGAATAAAAATTCAAAATGGAAAGCAAGTGTAATATAAGAGGGGCCTGGAGACGTGACTAATAAACAGAGAAAATGCTATTTTAGTTTTAAGGATGTTTGCATTGTTAATTCTGGACCCTATTTTGAAACTGGCCTTCCATGAATTTTGTATGAAATTGGCCAAATTATCAATTTCTGATCACTTTATTGGGTAGTTGATATAGGTAAATGGGCGGTTTCTTGTACTCAATCGATAGAACAAAAGGAATTCTAGCAAAATAGCTATGAGTTTGATCGACTGGAGCAATGGAATTGGCCGAAAATAGGGCACAGAGTGGGTGAAATCGCCGATGCGTAAATATCGCCGAGACTAACTTCATGAGAGCGTAATTCTGTAAGTTTTCCATCATATTTCATACTTTTGGCATCATTACCATCAGGAAAAGATTCTCTATCATTTCATAAGAAAAAATAATTTTTATTTTTATATTCTTCGACGCTGAGAGCAAGTTTGCGAGCAGCGGTCTTGACAGTGAAATGGTTAATATGGTCTCTTCAAGACTAATAAGACACTCTTAGTAATTTTAATGTGCACCTGCACAGTGTGTAGTGTAAGTTAATTCAGGTATACACAAATAGTTACATAGATTATCCCACACAGGAGCATATGTGTAGAGAACCTAGGATAACCCAAAAAAGTCAGACAAAGTGACTTATTTTCATTGGGGAAGCCATATAGAAAGTTTTAGTCATAATTTGAAATATCCATATTAGCCTAATGCCATAAGGCAAAACACTGTAAAGCGGGGCCCTACTGTATAGACAATCCACAATATTTTATTAAAAATTATTAAGTTTTGAACTGTAGTATCACATGCCTCTGGCATATGAGGGATTAGTGAGTAGTGCGAGTGTCTCACTAGTGTTGAAGAAATAATGATACAGGAAGCATCTATGACATGTTTTGCATAATTAAACACACTACATATCATATAAAAATAATACAGACAATCATACTAGAACAAATTGACATAATTGTGAGTTGTGGGTAGCCGGGCAGGTGTACAGTGGAACCTCTTGTCATGACCATAATTCATTCCAACATTCTGGTCATGACCCAAACCTAATTTCCCCATAGAATTGTATGTAAATATGATTAATCCATTCCAGACCCCTACAAACTGCATGTAAATGCTTTTTTTTTTTTTTAATTTTTAAGTACAAAAATAGTTAATTATACCATAGAATGTACAGTGTAATAGTAAACTAAATGTAAAAAACCTTGAATAACACTGAGAAAACCTTGAACAACAGAGAAGATTAAAATTGCAAGAGTCTGTTCCAGACCCCAATGAACCGTTCACTGTAAACAATTTTTTTGAGTTTTAAGCACAGAAAAAATAATCAAAGATTGAAAAATCCTTAATTATACAAAATAATGCACAGTTTAATAGAGAAAAAACCTTAAATAACAGAGAAAAAACATAGAGTAAACAACCAAGAAAACAAAATGAATTCAAAAACACATGAAATACAACACAAGGAGTTCACAACTAATGAACACGTGTCTGACCCAGACCAATTATGTGTTCAAGACCAGATGCAAAAAATTGGCAATTTTTTTTGGTCATAAACCAATTTGTTCATGTTCAGAAGCGTTCGTGACCAGAGGTTCCAATGTACAGTAGAACCCCGATTTTTGCATGACCCAGTTATCAGACGATTTGGGTTTAGACCGTTTTTTGTGTGACATTTTGCTCCGGATATCGGACCTTGATCCAGAAATCGCACATATGAGATGTGTCCACCCGCCGGGATGCCGCTTCAGTTCTGGCTCTGTCACTGGTTG
Organism: Cherax destructor; assembly: GCA_009830355.1. Lineage (NCBI taxonomy): Eukaryota > Metazoa > Arthropoda > Malacostraca > Decapoda > Parastacidae > Cherax > Cherax destructor. The sequence goes on along the minus strand of WNWK01033164.1, from coordinate 4,058 downwards.
AGTGAGAATTCATCCGAAACATTTCGCAATTTTTGTGCTTGTTTATTGATTGTGACTGCGAAATAAGCCACCATGGGCCCAAAGAAAGTTCCTACTGCCAGAGAGGAGAGAATGTTCCTTCTTCAGTGATTTTACGATATGTACGATACTAAAGCAGCAGGAGTCGATAAAGGCTATAGAGCCAGCCAGCGATAAAGTGTAGCATTAACAGTGTAGCAAGCGATTAAGCGATAGAAAAATGATGACACGAAACTTAACTCCTCCATTGTTGTTTGAGGTATATAGGGCCACTGACAACACAGCCGCCACCACCACCACTACTATACGGCTTATGCTCTCAGTGGCCCTTATAAACCCAACAACACCACCACTCCACATACGTAATGACATATTTGTCCAGTCTCCAAACAAACTCTCCTGCCTCTCCATACGCCAACAAGAGTCTTCAATAAAGGTAAAATTGATTTAAATGTTCATTTATCCATTAAAATTAGTGCTTTATATTAATTTTTCATTGTTTTCTGTATGTAAAACTACAGTGGGACCCCGGAAATCGGCCGGTCTGATTATCGGCCTGCTCGGAAATCGATCGCTTTTTTCGGCCCAATTTTTCCCCGATTATAGGCCGTTCCCCGATTATCAGCCCACATACCAAACCTGTCCACCAGCCCCGCGCTTGCGCGCCTCGCCGCGCAGGCGTCGTGAGCCAGTCTAGCGTTGTTTACCTTTGAGTAAACATTACCCAGAGCGCTCATTCAAACATTTCACAATAAATTTATTGTGTTTATTGGTGATTAAGTGATTGTCACTGTGAAATAAGTCACCATGGGTCCAAAGAAGCTTCCTAGTGGCACCCCTGTGGTTAAGAAAGTGAGGAATACCATCGAACTAAAGAAGGAGATACTAGAAAAATATGAAGAGTAGCGTACGTGTGGGAGAGCTTGCCAGGATGTACAACAAAAACAAATCTACTATCACCTCTATCCTGGCAAAGAGGAAAGAACTCAAGGAAGCTGATGTTGCAAAAGGTGTTAACATGTTTGCCAAAAATAGATTAAAAACAGTGGATGAGGTCGAGAAGTTGTTGGTGGTGTGAATCAACGAAAAACAGATAGTGGGTGATAGTGTTTCCATGGCGATAATTTGTGAAAAGGCAAGGCAGCTGCACGCAGATCTTGTCAAGACAATGCCTGGAACCAGTGCTGATGTGAGTGATTTTAAGGCCAGCAAAGGCTGGTTTGACAGATTTAAGAAACGTAGTGGCATACACAGTGTTGTAAGGCATGGTGAGGCAGCCAGTTCAAACAAACGTGCTGATGAAAAGTTTGAGAGTGAATTTAAGGGGTTCGTAGACACTGAAAAATTCAAACCCCAACAAGTGTTTAATTGTGATGAAACAGGCCTCTTTTGGAAGAAAATGCCAAAGAGGACCTTCATTACTCAGGAGGAAAAGGCACTGCCAGGACACAAGCCTATAAAAGACAGGCTAACTCTCATATTGTGTAGTAATGCTAGTGGGGATTTCAAAGTGAAGCCTTTACTGGTGTATCACTCTGAAAATCCCAGAGTGATCAAGAAACACAATGTCAACAAGAATAATTTGTGTGTGTTTTGGAAGGCTAACACTAAGGCATGGGTCACGAAGGCAATTTTCCTGGAATGGTTCACTGGAGTGTTTGGCCCCAGTGTGAAAAAATACCTACAGGAAAAGAAATTGGGACTCAAGTGCCTCCTGGTACTGGACAATGCTCCTGCTCATCCTCACAACTTGGCAGACTATTTGTCTGAGAACTTCAGTTTTATCACAGTGAAGTTCCTGTCTCCTAACACCACTCCTCTCATCCAGTCCATGGACCAGCAGGTCATTTGTAACTTCAAAAAACTGTACACAAAAGCAGTGTTTCAAAAGTGCTTTGAAGTGACTTCGGACATTGAGTTGACCCTAAGAAAGTTTTGTAAAGATCACTTCAGTATCCTCCATTGCATAAGCCTTATAGGTAAGGCTTGGGAGGGATTGACTTCCAGGACTTTGAACTCTGCTTGGAGACAATTGTGGCCGGATTGTGTTGAACAGAGGGATTTTGAAGGGTTTGAGGCTGACCCTGACGATCCTGTGCCTGTTGTGGAAGGTATTGTGGCATTGGGGAACTGCCTGGGGTTGGAGGTGAGTGGCGAGGATGTGGAAGAGTTGGTGGAGGACCACAGGGTAGAGCTAACCACTGAAGAGCTGCAAGAGCTTCATCTGGAACAGCATCAGACCACAGTAGAGGAAATTGATTCACAGGAGGAGGAAGATGGACAAGGTGAGGTAACTTCTTCAGAGATTAAGGAAATTTGTTCAATGTAGAATAAGGTGCAGACATTTGTTGTAAAACACAACCCTGAGCAAGCTGAAACAAGCCATATCTGCAACATGTTTTAATGCCACTAGGACCAGCTTGAGAGTCACTAGACCTTTGTTGCACAAAATAACTGTCCAGAGAGGTCTGTTTCTGGCATCTCTAACATTTTCCTGAACTGGAACAAGGTTTTGTCACTGAACATGTTGCAGAGATGCCAGAAACAGACCTCTCTGGACAGTTATTTTGTGCAACAAAGGTCTAGTGACTCTCAAGCTGGTCCTAGTGGCATTAAAATACCAAGAAGGGAAGTAACCCAAGATAGGGCTTTGATACCTGAAGTCCTTATGGAGGGGGATTTCCCTCCCAAAATTTGCCCTCCCTCTGTCATCCTCCCTATCTTCCAGATGCCAGCAAAGTCTCTTCAATAAAGGTAAGTAAATGTTATTTATTATGTTATTTATTATTATTTATTATTATTTCTTGTTATTATGTGTTATTATGTTTTGTTATTGTGTGTTTTGTGTATGTAAAACTATAGTTATTCTCTATAAAATTTATTTTTTGTGAATATTTTTGGGTGTCTGGAACGGATTAATTGTATTTACATTACAGTGAACCCCCGGATTACGTGATTAATCCGTTCCAGAGGGCTTAACTTAAACCGAAAATAATGTAATCCGAATCTATTTTCCCCATAAGAAATAATGGAAATTCAATTAATTTGTTCCAGACACCCAAAAGTATTAAAATAAATATTGTTTACACATTAACTTACACAGTACATGTATATATAAATTACAACTAATACATACGACAGTGTAGTAACTGAACACTTACCTTTATTGAAGAGTTGTTGATGTGTGGAAGATGGAAGGAGGGGGTAGGAAGGAGTAGTATGCTAGTGTTTGGAAGGGGAATCCCCTTCCATTAATACAGCAGGTACCAAGTTCTTTTCTGGGGTTACTGGCCTTTTTCTTTTAATGCCACTAGGACCAGCTTGAGTAACTGGAACCCTCTCTCACAAAAAATCTGTCCAGGGAGCTCTGTGTCTGGCGTTTCTTTAAAACATCCTTGAAATGGGACACCACATTGTCATTGTACGTGTTGCCAGCACGGCCTGCAACAGCTTTGTTAGGGTGAAAATCATCCATAAAGCCTTGCACATCAGTCCATTTGGCACAGATCTCCAAAATCCTTGAAGAAGGCACCATCTTCCATCTCTGTTCCTCCTCCTCCTCTGGACCATTTTCCTGAACTGTGGTCTGTTGTTGTTGTTGCTGTTGCAGATGAAGCTCTTGCTTCATCTGCTCTTTTCATTGTCCTTCTCCACCAACTCTTCCACATCCTCGGTACTAACATCCAACCCCATGGACTTCCCCAGTGCCACAATTGCTTCCACAACAGGCTCAGGCTCAGGGTTCTGAGGCTCATCCCCAAAACCTTCAAAATCCCTCTCTGGGACACAGTCTCGCCACAATTTTCTCCAGACAGAGTTCAAAGTCACTCCCTCCCAAGCCTTACCTATAAGGTTTACGCAAAGCAGGATAGTGAAATGATCTATCCAAAAGTCTTTCAGGGTCAAATAAGTGTCTGAGGTCACCTCAAAGCACTTTTGAAACTTTGCTTTGGTGTAGATTATTATTATTATTATAATCAAATAGAAGTGCTAAACCACAGGGGTTATACAGCGCTGCAGGTTATTGTAGGATGCAGGGA
>WNWK01033163.1:0-21365 GCA_009830355.1 Cherax destructor | reverse complement strand
TGAATGGATGTGTGTGTGTGTGTGTGTGTGTGTATGTGTACTCACCTAATTGTACTCACCTAATTGTGGTTGCAAGGGTCGAGACTCAGCTCCTGGACCCGCCTCTTTGCTGTCCGCTACTGGGTCTCTGCTCTCCTGCTCCATGTGCTTTATCATACCTTGTCTTAAAACTATGTATGGTTCCTGCCTCCACTATATCTTTCTCTAGACTATTCCACTTCCTGACTACTCTGTGGCTGAAGAAATGCTTCCTAACATCCCTTTGACTCATCTGAGTCTTCAGCTTCCAGTTGTGTCCCCTTGTTTCTGTGTTCCCTCTCTGGAACTCCTGTCACTGTCTACCTTGTCAATTCCCCGCAGTATTTTGTATGTCGTTATCATGTCTCCTCTGACCCTTCTTTCCTCCAGTGTTGTTAGTCCTATGTGTGTGTACTCACCTATGTGTATGTGTATGTGTATGTGTGTGTTTATGTGTGTGTATGTGTGTTTATATTGTACTCACCTAGTTGTGGTTGCAGGGGTCGAGTCATAGCTCCTGGCCCTGCCTCTTCACTGGCCGCTACTGGGTCACTCTCCCTGCGCCATGAGCTTTATCATACCTCTTCTTAAAGCTATGTATGGAGCCTGCCTCCACTACATCACTTCCTAAACTATTCCACTTCCCGACCACTCTGTGACTGAAGAAATACTTCCTAACATCTCTGTGGTGTGTGTGTATGTGTGTGTGTGTGTGTGTGTGTGTGTGTGTGTGTGTGTGTGTGTGTGTGTGTGTGTGTGTGTGTGTGTGTGTGACCCAACAATTAATATTTGCACCAATAACTCATTACAGTTATGACCGGGTGTATACCTGGAGAGAGTTTCAGGGGTCAACGCCCTGCGGCCCGGTCTGTGACCAGGCCTCATGTTGGATCAGAGCCTGATCAACGAGGCTGTTACTGCTGGCCACACGCAGTCCAACGTACGAACCACAGCCTGGCTGGTCAGGTACCGACTTTAGTTGCCTGTCCAGTGCCTGCTTGAAGACAGCCAGGGGTTTGTTGGTAATCCTCCTGATGTATGCTGGGAGGCAGTTGAACAGTATTGGGCCCCTGACACTTATTGTGTTGTCTCTCAACGTGCTAGTGGCACCCCTGCTTTTCATTGGGGGGATGTTACATCGTCTGCCGAGTCTTTTGATTTCGTAGGGAGTGACTCTCGTGTGCAAGTTTGGTACTAATCCCTCGAGAATTTTCCACGTGTATATAATAATGTATCTCTCCCGCCTGCGTTCTAGGGAGTACAGGTTTAGGAACTTCAAGTGTTCCCAGTAATTGAGGTGGTTTATCGCAGTTATGCGTGCCGTGAAGGTTCTCTGCACATTTTCTAGGTCAGCAATTTCACCTGCCTTGAAAGGTGCAGTTAGTGTGCAGCAATATTCCAGCCTAGATAGAACAAGCGACCTGAAAAGTGTCAACATGGGCTTGGCATCCCTGGTTTTTAATTTTCTCATTATCCATCCTGTCATTTTTCTAGCAGATGCGATTGCTACGGTGTTATGGTCCTTGAAGGTGGATCCTCTGACATGATCACTCCCAGGTCTTTGACATTAGTTTTTCACTCTATTGTGTGGTTGGAATTTGTTTTGTACTCCGATGAGATTTTATTTCTTCATGCTTTCCATATCTGAGTAATTGAAATTTCTCATCATTGAACTTCATATTGTTTTCTGCAGCCCATTTAAAGATTTGGTTTAAGTCTGCTTTGAGTCTTGCAGTGTCTTCAACGGTGGACACTGTTATACAGATTCGGGTGTCATCTGCACTGTGGCTTATATCCCTGTCTATGTCCGATATGAGGATGAGGAACAGGATGGGAGCGAGTACTGTGCCTTGTGGAACAGAGCTTTACACTGTAGCCGCCTCAGACTTTACTCTGTAGACTAGTAAATTGCTCATTACTTTATAAATTGTTTATGATTGCAACCATGTATAAACGAAAATAGGAAAATTTACTTACTTACATGATTCATTACCTTTGAACTTGTGAGTTCATTACCTTTGTACCTTGTTCAGCTCTCAAAACTTTGGGGCCCAGTCTCTGGACCCATTATATACCTCTTTAATCTGTAAATACCTTTGTAACTTGTCATGATTGTGACCAGATCTACATGAGTTCATTACCTTTGTAACTTTCTCAGCTATCAAAACTTTGAGGCCCAGTCCCTGGACCCATTATGTACCTCTGTAATCTTTTGACTACCGCCCACAGGATGAGTATGGGGTGCATAATAAAGATAATTAACTAAAACCTAATTCAACGGGGATGTTAGTGTACAACAATATTCCAGCCTGGAAAGAACAAGTGACTTAAAGAGCATCATCATTGGCATGGCATCCCTTGTTCTGAAAGTTCTCATTATCCATCTTATTATTTTTCTGGCAGATGTGATAATGACACTGTTGTGATCGTTGAAGGTGAGATCGTCTGACATGGGTCCTGGAGAGTGTGCGTCTCAGTGCCCAACTGGTCCCCACATTCTATGGTAGGCTTCTGCCTCAGTGATCTCTAGAGCTGCGCTTATCAGTTTATGCTTATCAAGTGTCAAGCTTGACAGGATTTGGCAAGATGTGGGCGTTTTGTCTCATACGTTTAATAAGAATCGTCCACACACCACCCCGAGTCACTGCTGACCTGCGCAGTCTGGGAGTACACACCACCCCGAGTCACTGCTGACCTGCGCAGTCTGGGAGTACACACCACCCACAGTCACTGCTGACCTGCGCACTCTGGGAGTACACACCACCCACAGTCACTGCTGACCTGCGCAGTCTGGGAGTACACACCACACAGAGTCACTGCTGACCTGCGCAGTCTGGGAGTACACACCACCCAGAGTCACTGTTAACCTGCGCAGTCTGGGAGTACACACCACCCAGAGTCACTGTTAACCTGCGCAGTCTGGGAGTACACACCACCCAGAGTCACTGCTGACCTGCGCAGTCTGGGAGTACACACCACCCAGAGTCACTGTTAACCTGCGCAGTCTGGGAGTACACACCACACAGAGTCACTGCTGACCTGCGCAGTCTGGGAGTACACACCACCCAGAGTCACTGCTGACCTGCGCAGTCTGGGAGTACACACCACCCAGAGTCACTGTTAACCTGCGCAGTCTGGGAGTACACACCACCCACAGTCACTGTTGACCTGCGCAGTCTGGGAGTACACACCACCCAGAGTCACTGCTGACCTGCGCAGTCTGGGAGTACACACCACCCAGAGTCACTGGTAACCTGCGCAGTCTGGGAGTACACACCACCCACAGTCACTGTTGACCTGCGCAGTCTGGGAGTACACACCACACAGAGTCACTGCTGACCTGCGCAGTCTGGGAGTACACACCACACACAGTCACTGTTGACCTGCGCAGTCTGGGAGTACACACCACCCACAGTCACTGTTGACCTGCGCAGTCTGGGAGTACACACCACCCACAGTCACTGTTGACTTGCGCAGTCTGGGAGTACACACCACCCACAGTCACTGTTGACCTGCGCAGTCTGGGAGTACACACCACCCACAGTCACTGTTGACCTGCACAGTCTGGGATAGCACGTACTCACTCCCACAGTCACTGTTGACTTGCGCAGTCTGGGAGTACACACCACCCACAGTCACTGTTGACTTGCGCAGTCTGGGAACACCCACCCACAGTCACTGCTGACCTGCCAGTCTGGGAGTACACACCACCCACAGTCACTGCTGACCTGCACAGTCTGGGAGTACACACCACCAAGTCACTGCTGACCTGCACAGTCTGGGAGTACACACCACCCACAGTCACTGCTGACCTGCACAGTCTGGGAGTACACACCACACAAGTCACTGCTGACCTGCGCAGTCTGGGAGTACACACCACCCACAGTCACTGCTGACCTGCACAGTCTGGGAGTACACACCACCCAAGTCACTGCTGACCTGCCAGTCTGGGAGTACACACCACCCACAGTCACTGCTGACCTGCGCAGTCTGGGAGTACACACCACACAGAGTCACTGCTGACCTGCACAGTCTGGGAGTACACACCACCCACAGTCACTGCTGACCTGCGCAGTCTGGGAGTACACACCACCCACAGTCACTGCTGACCTGCGCAGTCTGGGAGTACACACCACCCACAGTCACTGTTGATCTGCCAGTCTGGGAGTACACACCACCCACAGTCACCTGACCTGCGCAGTCTGGGAGTACACACCACCCACAGTCACTGTTGACCTGCACAGTCTGGGAGTACACACCACCCACAGTCACTATGACCTGCGCAGTCTGGGAGTACACACCACCAGAGTCACTGCTTGACCTGCGCAGTCTGGGAGTACACACCACACAGAGTCACTGCTGACCTGCGCAGTCTGGGAGTACACACCACCTAGAGTCACTGTTGACCTGCGCAGTCTGGGAGTACACACCACCCAAGTCACTGTGACTTGCGCAGTCTGGGAGTACACACCACCCACAGTCACTGTTGACCTGCGCAGTCTGGGAGTACACACCACCCACAGTCACTGTTGACTTGCGCAGTCTGGGAGTACACACCACCCACAGTCACTGTTGACCTGCACAGTCTGGGAGTACACACCACCCACAGTCACTGCTGACCTGCGCAGTCTGGGAGTACACACCACCCAAGTCACTGTTGACCTGCGCAGTCTGGGAGTACACACCACCCACAGTCACTGTTGACCGGCACAGTCTGGGAGTACACACCACCCACAGTCACTGTTGACCTGCGCAGTCTGGGATTACACACCACCCAGAGTCACTGTTGACCTGCGCAGTCTGGGAGTACACACCACCCACAGTCACTGTTGACCTGCGCAGTCTGGGAGTACACACCACCCACAGTCACTGTTGACCTGCGCAGTCTGGGAGTACACACCACCCACAGTCACTGTTGACCTGCGCAGTCTGGGAGTACACACCACCCAGAGTCACTGCTGACCTGCGCAGTCTGGGAGTACACACCACCCACAGTCACTGCTGACCTGCGCAGTCTTGGAGTACACACCACCCACAGTCACTGTTGACCTGCGCAGTCTGGGAGTACACACCACCCACAGTCACTGTTGACCTGCGCAGTCTGGGATACACACCCACAGAGTCACTGTTGACCTGCGCAGTCTGGGAGTACACACCACCCACAGTCACTGCTGACCTGCGCAGTCTGGGAGTACACACCACCACAGTCACTGCTGACCTGCGCAGTCTGGGAGTACACACCACCCAGAGTCACTGTTGACCTGCGCAGTCTGGGAGTACACACCACCCAGAGTCACTGCTGACCTGCGCAGTCTGGGAGTACACACCACCCACAGTCACTGTTGACCTGCGCAGTCTGGGAGTACACACCACACAGAGTCACTGTTGACCTGCGCAGTCTGGGAGTACACACCACCCACAGTCACTGCTGACCTGCGCAGTCTGGGAGTACACACCACCCACAGTCACTGCTGACCTGCGCAGTCTGGGAGTACACACCACCCACAGTCACTGTTGACCTGCGCAGTCTGGGGTACACACCACCCACAGTCACTGTTGACCTGCGCAGTCTGGGAGTACACACCACACAGAGTCACTGTTGACCTGCGCAGTCTGGGATTACACACCACCCACAGTCACTGCTGACCTGCGCAGTCTGGGAGTACACACCACCCAGAGTCACTGTTGACCTGCGCAGTCTGGGAGTACACACCACCCAAGTCACTGCTGACCTGCGCAGTCTGGGAGTACACACCACCCAGAGTCACTGCTGACCTGCGCAGTCTGGGAGTACACACCACCCACAGTCACTGTGACCTGCGCAGTCTGGGAGTACACACCACCCACAGTCACTGCTGACCTGCGCAGTCTGGGAGTACACACCACCCAGAGTCACTGCTGACCTGCGCAGTCTGGGAGTACACACCACCCAGAGTCACTGCTGACCTGCGCAGTCTGGGAGTACACACCACCCAGAGTCACTGCTGACCTGCGCAGTCTGGGAGTACACCACCACCCAGAGTCACTGCTGACCTGCGCAGTCTGGGAGTACACACCACCCAGAGTCACTGCTGACCTGCGCAGTCTGGGAGTACACACCACCCACAGTCACTGCTGACCTGCGCAGTCTGGGAGTACACACCACCCAGAGTCACTGCTGACCTGCGCAGTCTGGGAGTACACACCACCCAGAGTCACTGCTGACCTGCGCAGTCTGGGAGTACACACCACCCAGAGTCACTGCTGACCTGCGCAGTCTGGGAGTACACACCACCCACAGTCACTGCTGACCTGCGCAGTCTGGGAGTACACACCACCCAGAGTCACTGCTGACCTGCGCAGTCTGGGAGTACACACCACCCAGAGTCACTGCTGACCTGCGCAGTCTGGGAGTACACACCACCCAGAGTCACTGCTGACCTGCGCAGTCTGGGAGTACACACCACCCAGAGTCACTGCTGACCTGCGCAGTCTGGGAGTACACACCACCCAGAGTCACTGCTGACCTGCGCAGTCTGGGGTAAGCTGCTGATGTGACAGGTGTTTTATAACCTTCCTGGACACCTGTTGGGACTTGGCAGAATTTCAAGTGAACTCTTTGAATGTTATTTATTAAATATTTTGTTTTAATGGACACTGGAATTTCCACCCCAGCGTGCGAGAGTGCCAGCGTGCGAGTGACAGCGTTCCCGAATGCCAGCGTGCGAGAGTGCCAGCGTACGAGAGTGCCAGCGTGCGAGTGACAGCGTTCCCGAATGCCAGCGTGCGAGAGTGCCAGCGTACGAGAGTGCCAGCGTGCGAGTGACAGCGTTCCCGAATGCCAGCGTGCGAGAGTGCCAGCGTACGAGAGTGCCAGCGTGCGAGTGACAGCGTTCCCGAATGCCAGCGTGCGAGAGTGCCAGCGTACGAGAGTGCCAGCGTGCGAGTGACAGCGTTCCCGAATGCCAGCGTGCGAGACGTACCAGAGTGCCAGCGTGCGAGAGTGTCAGCGTGCCAGAGTGCCAGCGTGCCAGAGTGGCAGTGTGTATTCTTATTGCTTTATCTTATGGTTGTTATTGTGGCTGCTTTTATTTTTCGTTTTTTTTTTTTTTTGGTTGTGGTGTTGTAGTGGTTATACAAACCTATAAGTGATTACAGAGGTCAAATAATCTAAGCTCCTAGCCCCGTCTCTTACCTGGTCGCTAATAGGTTCACTCTTTCTTGGCTTCGAGAGCCTTATCGTACCTCTTCTTAAAGCAGTGTATGGATTCTGCTTTTTTCACTTCATTCTCCAGGTCGTTCCACTTTCTGATTACTCTAAAACTGAAGAAATACTTTTTAACGCCCCTGTGACTCACCTGTTTTCAACCACCAGCTGTGCCCTCCTGTTTCTGTTTCCCATCTCTCAATCTGTCCCTACTAGTTCCTCTCAGTACTTTTTACATTGTTATCGTATCACAACTAGTCGTCCTGTTCTCCAGTGTCGTCAGGTTGAGTTACCTTAGGACATACCCCTTAGCTCCGGGACTAATCTTGTTGAAAACCTCTGCACTTTCTCAAGTTTCTTGACATGCTTGACCAGGTGTGGTTCTATAGTAGTGTTGTTTACTCCAATATGGGCCTGACGTACACGGTGTACAGTGTCATGAATGACTCTTTAATTAAATGTATAAAAGCTAGTCTTAGATTTGCAAGATGTGCGTTTGTTGCAGCAGTTTTATTGGTTGATATGCGCCTCAGGCGATATGCTTGATACAATACTCACTCCAAGGTTCTTCTCCTTGAGTGAGATTGCAGACAGAGACTAGAGGCCCAATGATCATACGAATGGAAGGCTTGCCTAAAGCAGGAACATCAGGAATGTGGAAATGCTTAATTAGATCTTTCTACAGGTCTTGCTACTAATGTAAAGGCAAGAGTTGAGGTTTGCAGTCTTTGCCTGCGAGCCTGTGCTACGTCTGCGGTCTTCCCCAAACTTCATAACTTCGCACTTCCTGGGGTTAAACTGCAGTAGCCACTTGTCATACCAGACTTAAAGTCTGTCCAGATCCATTTGTAGTTTTCCTGGTCCATGTCTGCTAATATTCTCCTCATTAGTTTTACATCATCTGCGAATAGGGGCACCTCTGACTCTATCCCTTCTGCCACGTCATTCACGTATACAATAGCATCGATCCTAATACTGATCCTTTTGGAACCCCACTCGTCACACTCATTCCGAAACCTCTTCACTGACAGTCACTCGTTGTTTTCTTACTGTTATATAAGCTTTGATCCATTGTAGTGCTTTCCCTGTTGTTCCTGTCTGTTTCTCTAGCTTTTGTGCCAGTCTCTTGCGGTGCTGTGTCAAAACCCTTCCATCAGTCCAAGTGAGTTCAATATCTTTATTATGGACCCCATACCCATCCTGTGGGTGGTAGTCAAAAGATTAGAGGTACATAATGGGCCCAGGGACTGGGCCCCAAAGTTATGATAGGTGAACTTGTTACAAAGGTAATGAACTCCAGGTAGATCTGGTCACAATCATGGCAAGTTACAAAGGTAATGAACCATCTACACTCCTATAAATTGTTATAATCATGAACAAATTACAAAGTAATGAGCCACGGACACGTCCACACCCGGTCACAATTTAATGAGTTATAAATACAAATATTAAGTGGGTCATACACCCACACGAGCGCGCACACACACGAGCGCGCGCACACACACACACACACACACACACACACACGAAGGCGCACGCACAGACACAGACACACGCACACGAGCATACAAACATACACACACACACACATCCATTCATAGCTTTAAGAAGAGGTATGATAAAGCTCATGGTGTGGGAAAAGTGACCACACACACACACGTGTGTGTGGTAAAGCTTTATTTACAGGGAGCAAAGTCAGGGTATTTTTCCAGTATGGTCTGTAATATACCACTGTGCATAAAATACTCTGACATATCTTGAACTTTTCTGAGTGAGTTGTCTCTCCAGTACATAATGACGCAGGGTGTGACGCACTCCAGTACATAATGATGCAGGGTGTGACGCACTCCAATACATAATGTCGCAGGGTGTGACAATAGTCCATCTGGCAAAGTTTACATTTTGTTTGGTCTACATCTGGTGGTGGTGATTTAACCTGCCAAAGATACTTGTAACCCAGCCGGAGGCGGGCGGTAGTGACATCCAAGAGTCTGCTTATTTTGTTGGATGCACCATAGACATGTAAGATAGATAACATAAGATTTTCTTCGGATTTTTAAACCCGGAGGGTTATCCACCCAGGATAACCCAAGAAAGTCAGTACGTCATCAAGGACTGTTTGGGGTCCTCAATCTTGTCCCCCAGGATGCGACCCACACCAGTCGACTAACACCCAGGTACCTATTTTCTGCAAGGTGAACATGACAACAGGTTTAAGGAAACACGTCGAAATGTTTCCACCCCGCCGGGAATCGAACCCGGGCCCTCCGTGTGTGAAGCGAGAGCTTTAGCCACCAGACCACCGGGGCCGGGGTATGTGGCTCCTCCTGCATGACAGAATGATGATAGATGGACTGACTGGTGTCAATCTCCCTCAGTCTTAAGTCAATAAAGTTCAATTGAAGTTATTTTCGTATTATTGTTCTCAAACTGCTAACTGACAACCCAAGATTGTAATATACTCTCTCTTTGAAAGCATACAGCTTAGCCAATTCATCAGTTCTATCATGCATCTAGAGACCAATGTGAGATGGAATCCCCAGCATGTGCACTCTGACTCTACTATTCACAGTCCTACCATACCCGTGTCTGGCTTCTGACACGAGCATGCCACAATTTATACTTAATGAGTTGAGAGCATTTATGGATGACAGAGAATCAGTTACAATTAAAGTGTCAACCTTAGATACATGGACGCATTCGAGTGCAAGGAGTATGGCAAACAGTTTTGTCTGAAGGGTAGAGGCATCAAACAGAACTGTTTGCCATACTCCTTGCACTGAATATGCAATCTAGCCATCCTTCTCTCTCCTGCACTTGTGTTACCTGGTCGTAGAACTCCAGTAGGTTTACCAGGGGTCAACGTCCCCGCGGCCCGGTCTGTGACCAGGCCTCATGGTGGATCAAGGCCTGATCAACCAGGCTGTTACTGCTGGCCGCACGCAGTCCAACGTACGAACCACAGCCTGGCTGGTCAGGTACCGACTTTAGGTGCCTGTCCAGTGCCTGCTTGAAGACAGCCAGGGGTCTATTGGTAATCCCCCTTATGTAAGCTGGGAGGCAGTTGGTTTGCGAGACAAAATTTACCATCTCTAAAGCCGTGCTGGTCGTCATGTATGAACACATTCCTTTCTAGATGCTTCACTACTCTTCTGATAATCTTCCCCATAACCTGTGTTGGCGGCGGTGAGTTGTGGTTAGTAATGACAGAGGCTGAGTAGTAGTGAGGTGGCGGTGGGAAAGTTGTTGTGGAGGTGGTGGCTGGGAGTATTGAAATGGGGGTGGTGAGGAGGGAGGGGTGATGGCTGAGATTGGTGGTGAGGGGGCGGAGGTAGCTGAGAGTGGTGGTGGTGGTGGTGGCAGGGAGTGGTGGTGAGAGGAATGAGGATGGGGGTGGTGAACAAGCCGCTGAAGCCACTACCATCGTTGTGTCTGACGTAACTTACTCCTCCAGGCAAGATTAGAGGCTCTTCCTCATGTATGTCCATGTTAGTCCCCCATATATAAGTAACTCCACCCCCGCTGGAAAGAAACCTTTAAAGCTGCCTCAGCTCCTGGTCTCTCGGTGGAATGCTGACGATATCCTCGTCACCCTACTGAATTATTATAATAATGGGGGAGCGCTAAATCCGTAGGATTATACAGCGCATGTGTGGGGGGAGAGATGGAAGGTATTTAGGCTCAATTCAGGGAACCGGAGCATAGATCCAATTTCCTAGATCAAGAGCCCTCACCAGCGTCAAGGAACCTCCCTTGAGGGGTCACTCTACTGAAGTCTTTCTGCTCATACTGACAAAGTTCATAAAATTTGTACGAGAACCTTCCTGCGTCATACTGACCCAAAAAAAAGTCCTGTTGATAGAATTTGACAAGAAAAACTGTTCTGCCTGATGGAAGTAAAACCCAGTTTGTTTTTGCTCTAATCCTCTATAAATCAGAGTAGCCGTACAATATAGGTGTACAACTACTCTATACTAGTGATGTACTGACTTTGTTAATGTCAGTATGTATATAATATATATATATATATATATATATATATATATATATATATATATATATATATATATATATATATATATATATATATGTATATATATATACATACATACATATAATGCTGAAAGAGGTTGTGACGCCGCCCCTGGCTCCACACCCCCTCACTACACACTTCACTGCTGCTTCTCCCTCAATGCTGGGTCACCTTTACGTGGCGGGGGGGAAGGGATTCCGTGGATTGACTTCCGTCTCACAAGCACAGCCCATGGACGTGAAGCGTAGAATTTTCTTTGCATAAAGTGGTGAAGATATCTCCTCAAATCGCCCCCACCCCAAAAATCTGAGCGCTGTGTGATATCAACGAGTTTAGTGCTTATATTTACGAATAAAATAAAAATCCAGGTTAGCCTTCACAGATGGCATCTCTCCAGTTTTCTGTTGGGGAAGGGGGGACTGTAACCATACTTCTACCTGCAAAGTCTTTCTTAACGGATCTTACCACTGGAGTTAGTAAGAGAGGTGAGGTTTGAAGGTGGGGATGAGGTGAGATTTGGAGGTTAGGATGAGGTTAGAGTGGAGGTTAGGATGAGGTGAGGGTGGGGATGAGGTGAGGGCGTGATGCTGGTGTCGCTGCTGGAGTAAGTGTGTCAGTGGTGGCAGGAAGCGGGTCCCCGGGCTGGCGCACTCCACCATAACATCGCACCACCTCCGCTCCTCACACACTCAGGCAATTGTGCGCCTGCGTTTTTACAATTGGCAAGAAAACCTCAGCAGCACCAGCAAAGAGGCAGCAGCACCAGAAAAAAAGTATAAGCAGCAGAAGCAGTAATAAAAGCAGCAGCAGTAGCAAAATAGTAGCAGCAGCAGCAGTAGCAAAATAATAGTAACAGCCACAGGGGAAGAAGCGGAGGCAGTAACAGCCTTGTGCTGTTTTGCTGTGTTAAAAGCTCCTCACGCCTCCTGAGAGGCACATTTTAACGTCAACCCAGTAATTAACGATGAAGACAATGAGTGAAGCTCGTGTACAGTGGAACGTAGGAGAATGTCACTGTTTTGTTACTGTAGTGTGAGGGCTGTCCTCACTCCACACACTGGGTGCTACAGGGAGTAATAAGGTGGTGTGAGGGCTGTCCTCACTCCACACACTGGGTGCTACAGGGAGTAATAAGGTGGTGTGAGGGCTGTCCTCACTCCACACACTGGGTGCTACAGGGAGTAATAAGGTGGAGTGAGGGCTGTCCTCACTCCACACACTGGGTGCTACAGGGAGTAATAAGGTGGTGTGAGGGCTGTCCTCACTCCTCACACTGTATGTTACAGGGAGTAATAAGGTGGTGTGAGGGCTGTCCTCACTCCACACACTGGGTGTTACAGGAGTAATAAGATGGTGTATTGCTGTCTACATCATACACTAGGTGTTAACATAAGAACATAAGAATGGAAGAACACTGCAGAAGGCCTACTGGCCCATACAAGGCAGGTCCTTATCAAAACCACCACTACCTAAGAATTTACTCACGACACCAATCAAACCCAGCCCCTCCCACTCATATATTTGTACAATCTTTTTTTAAAGCCACCCAAGGTCCTACCCTCTATCACCCTACTCGGAAGATTGTTCCACGCATTTACAACTCTGTTCGAAAACCAGTAATAAGGTGGTGTGAGGCTGTCCTCACTCCACACCCTGGTTTACAGGGAGTAATAAGGTGGTGTGAGGCTGTCCCACTCCATACCCTTGGTGTTACAGGGAGTAATAAGGTGGTGTGAGGGCTGTCCTCACTCCACACACTGGGTGTTACAGGGAGTAATAAGGTGGTGTGAGGGCTGTCCTCACTCCATACACTTGGTGTTACAGGGAGTATTAAGGTGGTGTGAGGGCTGTCCTCACTCCACACCCTGGGTGTTACAGGGAGTAATAAGGTGGTGTGAGGGCTGTCCTCACTCCATACACTGGGTGTTACAGGGAGTAATAAGGTGGTGTGAGGGCTGTCCTCACTCCATACACTGGGTGTTACAGGGAGTAATAAGGTGGTGTGAGGGCTGTCCTCACTCCATACACTGGGTGTTACAGGGAGTAATAAGGTGGTGTGAGGGCTGTCCTCATTCCATACACTGGGTGTTGCAGGGAGTAATAAGGTGGTGTGAGGGCTGTCCTCACTCCACACCCTGGGTGTTACAGGGAGTAATAAGGTGGTGTGAGGGCTGTCCTCACTCCATACACTGGGTGTTACAGGGAGTAATAAGGTGGTGTGACGGCTGTCCTCACTCCACACCCTGGGTGTTACAGGGAGTAATAAGGTGGTGTGAGGGCTGTCCTCACTCCATACACTGGTGTTACAGGGAGTAATAAGGTGGTGTGAGGGCTGTCCTCACTCCATACACTGGGTGTTACAGGGAGTAATAAGGTGGTGTGAGGGCTGTCCTCACTCCATACACTGGGTGTTACAGGGAGTAATAAGGTGGTGTGAGGGCTGTCCTCACTCCATACCCTGAGTGTTACAGGGAGTAATAAGGTGGTGTGAGGGCTATCCTCACTCCATACACTGGGTGTTACAGGTAGTAATAAGGTGGTGTGAGGGCTGTCCTCACTCCACACCCTGGGTGTTACAGGGAGTAATAAGGTGGTGTGAGGGCTGTCCTCACTCCACACCCTGGGTGTTACAGGGAGTAATAAGGTGGTGTGAGGGCTGTCCTCACTCCACACCCTGGGTGTTACAGGGAGTAATAAGGTGGTGAGGTGCTCACCACCCTGGGTGTTACGGAGTAATGGTGTGAGGGCTGTCCTCACTCCACACCCTGGGTGTTACAGGGAGTAATAATGTGGTGTGAGGGCTGTCCTCACTCCACACACTGACTGGGTGTCACAGTGAATAATGATATATTGGCAGTTACAATAATTATTTATGTAATTATTGTAACTAACTGCCAAGGTAGTACCTGAAAACCCAGCTACAACACCATGTGTATACGTATGTGATCCAGCAAATGAATGATAAATCTTACATATCAACCAGAACGAACCTAGTGTGAGTGAGTATGCTTATTGTATGATTAATGCAGCTAAAAATACACTCCGGCTGCTTATCACTATAGTTTCTCGGATAACTGTAGGCAACTGCTTATGAGATTTTTTTCTTTATTTATATGCTTCTTTATTTTGATTTAAGTAAATATATAACAAAATGGTAAGACATGAACGAAGTTAAAATCCATACTCTCTTTGAACCTCAAGGTATGTTGTGTGGAGAGTTATTACAAGTTGTCAAAGACACTTGTCACTTGGCTGTTTTTTTTTTTTTTTGTGTGTATGAGGAGTTTGACTATGTGTGTGTGTGTGTGTGTGTGTGTGTGTGTGTGTGTGTGTGTGTGTGTACTCCACAACGTGTACTGGGTGCACTCACTTCACTGAGTTGTTAGGGAGGTCATCGAGTCGCTGCTTCTGGCCCAGCCTCTTAACCCAAATTGACCAGCATTTACTGATTCCTGACCCATTGTGCCGTATCATACCTACTCTTGAAACTGTGTATGTATACAATACTGACAAGTTAATAATGAATAAAACACACATGCAAAACCGACTTACTTACATGATTCATTACCTTTGTAACTTGTGAGTTCATTACCTTTGTAACTTGTGAGTTCATTACCTTTGTAACTTGCTCAGCTATCAAAACTTTGGGGTCCAGTCCCTGGACCCATTATGTACCTCTGTAATCTTTTGACTACCGCCCACAGGATGGGCATGGGTGACTACGCCCACAGGATGGGCATGGGGTGACTACCGCCCACAGGATGGGTATGGGTGACTACCGCCCACAGGATGGGTATGGGTGACTACCGCCCACAGGATGGGTATGGGGTGACTACCACCCACAGGATGGGTATGGGGTGACTACCGCCCACAGGATGGGTATGGGGTGCATAATAAAGATATCAAACTAACTAAACTAACAACACCTGAATATTTATCCTGAAGACGTTTCGCCAACCAGTGGCTTTGTCAATTTAATACAAAGTTTATATGAAGGTGTTGACACTAGAGAATGTAGAAAAGGAGATAATCAGTCCCTAAAGTGACGAGCACCTAGGCTCAGGGACTGATTACCTCGTTTTCTACCCTCTTCACTTTTAACACCTTCCGATAACCTCTGTATTGAACTGATGAAGCTGCCGATTGGTGAACCGTCTTCAGGATAGATACTCAGGTGTTCTATATGTGTTTTATTCATTAACTTGTCAATATCCTGTGCTATTAATACTATGACCAATATAAAGGTTAGGTTAGATTACGAATACTATAAATATGAGATAAAAGTGGATAAAAAAAAGTGTGCCGCGGGAACAGAAGACTCACCACTGCGAACTGCTACAATAAAATAACCATATTTCAAAAGTTCAAGGTGCCATCAACAGTAACCCATTTGACTGTTTTTACAACAGTGCCATGATGTCTGTGGTTAAGAGGACGGACTGCCTCTCGAAACTGCACCTCTCATTTCAATCTATCAACTCTTTGTGCTGTACTATACTGAGTATGTTGTGGTTTGTTTTCACGTTACTCCGATCCTTTTCTTTTCAGTGTTCCATTCTTTCAGGTTCTTACAATTCAAATCTTTCAGTTCTGGAAGCAGCCTAGTTCCAAACCTACAGAATTTCTAGAAACTGAACATGCTTCCTCGTGTAATGATTACTCCCAGATCCTTCTTCTTGCACGCTATTTGTAGTCCCCTCCCAGTTTATGCTATAAATGAGGTCTTTCTCCACAGTCTTCTATTTGCATGATCTTGCATGTAGTATTTGATTTCAAATCCAATAAACATTTCTTTGATCAATTTTGAGGACTGTCCAAATCTTCTCGCTGCCTATTTCTATCCTCCCGTGTTCTTATTTTTTCTCATTACTTTTACATCATTAGCAATCAACCGAGGAATATAGAGATAGACAATATAATAACCTATGTGACATGTCAAGATATCTTATTCATGAAATAAGATACCTGCTTGTAACAGATAATTGAAATGTAGATATGAACCCAAATGTACAATTGTTAACCCCTTTGGAGCCTAGTGCCTAGGCCTTTTGTGTATCCATATGCTCTTGCGCTACCGTCCACAGGATGGATATGGGGTGCACAATAAACTAGCCACTTCGGTGGCAAAATCTAAAAATCTAATCTAGCAATCAACCATACATAAGATTTGATTTTTTTTTCTAACAGGTCATTTACATATATTAAGAGTCCTAGTAGCGTTCCCTGGGGGACCCAGCTGGATGCTACCACCCACTCTCATACTTTCTCACTCACTCTTTGTCTTCATGGTTGCTGGATATTCTTTCATCTGTTTGATCATACTTCCTCTCACTCCTGTCCGTTCTTCAAATTTGCAGATCAAGTTTCCATGTGATACTGTGTCAAATTACTTCCTACAATCCAAGAAAATGCGGTAAACTCACACTGGCATTTCTTGTTTGATCTCCGATATAACGTCGAAGAATTCCAGTGGATTATTGAGGCAGAACTTTCCGTCTCTAAATTGATCCTGGTTTTCTGCGACGCAGTTCCTTCCCTGTGCAGGTGCAGCCTCACTGACTTTTTGACTTTTATTTTCAGTGCTATAAAAATAAAAAGTTAACGGAAGGCATATAAGGACCAGACTACACCTCGCTGCCACCCCACAACACCTGACTTTTATGATGATGTAGGTAGGTAGTCAGTGATCCGTGTAATACAATTTATATTCTACCAAAAAAAAATTTCTAATGTACCTTAAATTCATCCCAAATTTTATTAATTATAAATGAATCCAATTTATATAAACCAAAAGAAATATTCATATTATTTTCAAAACTACTTTTTATGAAACATGATTCTATTATATTTCTCTCAACCATGGACACTTGATACAACCTTCTCAGCATTTTGAAAATCAATTGGATGGTTAAAATCTCTCACATTAATAAATAGAGCATTAGAATCTTGTCCAGTTCTAATGTTATATTTATGTTTTAATCTCAGTTCAAGACTTTTACTAGTTTGACCATAATAAACTTTACCGCATATTTTACAAGGAATCTTATAGACACATCCGTCAGCATTTTGGGGGAATTTTTTATCGTTTTTTTTGCTGTATCAAGATTTTTAAATACAACTTTGATATTAAAATTATTAAGAAAGGAAGGATATCAACCCAAATTTTCATGGTAAGGGAGAACCAACATATTTTAGTTGAATAAGGTTGGTTGTCTCTTTTTGGATTGTAAAAAGTATTTCTGGCAATTTTGAAGGATTTATCAATTAAGTTTTTTTGGGGATTTTTAAATCATTTGCTATTTCATAAATTTTAGAGATTTCTTCATCTATGAACTCTGGACTACAAATACGTAAAACTCTCAAAAACATTAAAGAGAAAACCGACACTTTAACTCTATTTTGATGTGAAGAATAATAGTGTACATAGGAACAGTTATTTGTAGATTTTCAAAAATTTTAAATTTAAAATCAATGTTACCCTTAATAATAAAAAATCTAGGAAGGGCAATGAGTTATTTACTTAATTCAACAGAAAATTTATGAATGAGCTAAGCTATTTAAAACAAGGAAATGGTTTATATCTACATTCTTAGGCATAAAAAAATATCATCAAATATCTATACCACTTAGCTATATTGGGAAGGATAGTGTTACAATCTTGTTTCGAAAAATTCCATATATAAGTTACTAAGAACAGGTGAAAGAGGGATTTCCCATTGCCATACCAAATTTCGAGTGTAAAACTCATCATTAAATCAAATTTTGCATCAACAATACAAAGTTTAATAAGTTTAATTTAGTAGGAACTGGCAATAGTAAACATAATTAACCAATTCTTCAGATAAGAAACTTAGTAAATCATCAACTGGAACTTTTGTAAACAAGGAGGTAACATCAAAACTAACCATATTGAAAATCATTTAAATCAGTCAAGGTGTAATTTACACCAAATCTGAAAATTCTATCCAGACAGACTCTGTATGTGTTATTTAGACTTTATTCCTTTTATGCAACAGTTCAAGCGATCTCGGACATACAGTGCCACTCCACCCTTCCCGAAACTTCTGTCTACTTGGAACAATTTAAAACCCTGTATATGACATTCAGCAGGCATGTCCCTATTTTTCGTATTGAACCACGTCTCAGTTATGGCAAATACATCAATGTTACCTGCACTTGCAACTAATTCAAATCGTCCATCTTATTCTAGCACTACGACTATTTGTATAATACACTTTTAAAGACCCTCCTTTCTCTTTACCCTTCCTGCTCCATTCTGTTTTCCACTATACCTATTACTGTCCTTGTTATTGTTAAGATTTTTATATCAAAGCCTAGATCTATATTTCGACATTCAGTATTTTCATTTCTAAACCCATACCTCTAACTAATCCTAGTTTAAAGTCCTAACAACCCCCTCAACTGAGCTAGCAAGAAAATCCACACCTGCCCTGGATAAGTGAACCCATCCCTGGCATACATGTCATTTCGGCCATAGAAGTGGTCCCAGTTGCAAATGAATGGTACTGCATTATCCTTACAGTGTTTGTCCAGCCAACAATTGACACCAATTGCCCTGGACAGCCATTCATCTCAACTCCTCTCCTTGGCAAAATACCACATATGACAGGTTCCACCTTCTTCCTAATTATGTCTATTGCTGACCTATACCTGCTAGTCAGGTCCTCACTCCTACGTCTGCCAACATCGTTGCCTCAGCACTGAGACAGATAATAGGATTGCTCCCATTACCTCTCATGATGTCGTCCAGACGGCTAACAATATCATCCATCCCAGCCCCAGGAAAGCAAACCCTCTGTCTCCTACTTCTCTTTCAAGCAAAAGGCCCTATCCATATACCTAATTTGACTATCCTCAACAAGAACAATGTTCTTACCTTCCTTGGTGACGTTCGTGATGTTCCTGTAGTCGACTCACATTCATCGGGTAACACGGAGAATCGGTTCGATGTTTCCACAAGGTTTCTGGTTCTTCGTTAATTCTACCTCTCATCCATCCTCTTTATCTTTAACTTTGTCCCATGCATTCCGGCCACTGTCCAGGTTCCTTTCTTGGCTTGAGGATTCTCAACAGGAGGATTACTACGAATCCTCTTGTTTCCTCAGTAGTGCTGTATATCAGTTAGCTACCTCAGTTCTTCGTGTCAATCTGAAGAAGATGTCCTCTCTTGAGCTACTCTACCAGCAGCTGAAGGAAGAACTGAGGGTAGCTAGCTTGAGATACAGCGACTGACTGAGGAAACAAGAGGATTCGTAGTAATCCTCCGTTGAGAATCCTCAAGCCAGGAAAGGAACCTGACAGTGGCTAAAACGCATGGGACAAAGTTAGGCTCAAGAGGACGGGTGGAGAGGTAGACAACGAAGACCAGGAGAATGTTGTGGAAACATCGAACCCATTCTCCGGCTACCGATGAATGTGAGTCGACTTCTGGAGCGTCACGACGAAGACACAAAGGAAGGTAAAACATGTTGTTGTTGGGGACAGTCAGGTTAGGTACATGGATAGGGCTTTCTGTTTGATTGATAGAGGAGGAGACAGAGGGTTTGCTTTCCTGGGGCTGGATGGAGGATATTGTTAGCCGTCTGACGACATCATGAGAGGTAATGGAGCAATCCCTTTATCTGTCTTTAGTGCTGGAGGCAACGATGTTGGCAGACGTAGGAGTGAAAGGGCCTGACTAGCAGGTTTAGGTCAGCAATAGACATAATTAGGAAGAAGGTGGGAACCCTGTCATATGTGGTATTTTGCCAAGGAAGGAGTTGAATGAATGGCTGTCAGGCATTGGTGTCAAATTTCTGGCTGGACAAATACTGTAAGGAAAATTCAGTAACATTCATTGATAACTGGGACCTCTTCTATGCAGAAATGACATGTATGCCAGGGATGGGGTTCACTTATCCAGGTCTGGGGTGGGGGGACTGCAACTGCAGTGGAGGGAGCTGTTAGGGCTTTAAACTAGAAATAGTTAGTGGTATGGGTTTTGGGAAAACAGAGAAGTCCCAGTGTAGTAATATTATGTTGTAGGAGAACTAGTAAGCAGAATAAGGTGGATAGTGGAAGCTAGTGAACTTTGATGACAAGGACAGTAATAGGTATAGTGGAAAACAGAGATGAGCAGGAAGGGTAAAGAGAAAGGAGGGTCTCTAAATATATATTACACCAATAGTCGAGTGTAGGAATAGATGGACGAGTTGAGATTAGTTGCAATGAGGTAATATTGATGTTTTTGCAATAACTGAGACATGGTTTAATATGAAAATCGGGACTTGCCTGCCGAATGTCACATTCAGGGTTTTAAATTGTTCCAAGTAGACAGAAGTATCGGAAAGGGGTGGTGGCACTCTATGTCCGTGATCATTTAAATTGTTGCATAAAAACGGGTAAAGTCTGAATTAAACATACAGAGTCTGTCTGGATAGAATTTTCAGAGGTGTGAAAATTGATTTTAGGCGTGATTTACCGTCCTCCAAACTTAGATAGGAACAAGGGAGACTACTTTGGGAGGAAATTGTTAAGGCCACAAGACACATAACGTAGTAATTCTAGGGACTTTAACTTTAGTCAGATTGATTGGAATTTCATGACGGAATTTAGAATCTAACGACTTTTAGAAGTAGTTCAGGATTGCTTTTGAAGCAGTTTGAACAGAACCTACAAGGGGAAATAACCTACTTGACTTGGTTCTGGCAAGCAAGAACCCTTGTTAATAATTTAGAAATTACAGAGGAACTCGGCTCAGCGACCACAAGTCAATTACCTTTAGCATTGAATGGATGTATGATAGTAGGATAATTCAGTAATGGTCCCGGATTTTCGCTTGGCGGATTATAATGGACTTAGAGAACACTTATCAACTGTGGACTGGGGTGAAGAAGAGAGGTATCAATATGACAGTTTTCTTGACACTATACAGGCTGCCCAAAGAACATTTATCCCTATAAAGAAATTAGATCAAGTAGAAATGACCCAAAATGGATGAATAATAGCAAAATATCTTTAGGGCAGAAGAAAGGAATTTATAGCGCTAAAAAGAGGTGAGGGTCATCTTATAAATCAGTATACTGACATTAAGAGGGCTTAAAAGGGAATAAGAAAATCAAACGGACT